>MJUU01009563.1:0-14577 GCA_002080025.1 Modiolus philippinarum
ACTGCTGGAAACAAGATATGAATATATTCGTTTTATGTACTAAAAAATTGTTGCTAGCGTTAAATGTCCTAAATGTTGCTAACGTTATTGATTTTTGTCTTAAAAACGTTTGCAGCACTCAAACTTTGATGTAAAATTTTTTGAACTCCTGAAATATAACTTGCTGAAAAAGAGTAGGTTAATATTGTGATTTTGATGTATTTTGGTTTAGGCGCTTCTAATTTTCTATGATTTATACTATGTTCCTGAAATATAAACTTTAGGTTCCAAAATATGCGAATCTTGTGTCCACCATTTTAAATTGAATTTTTCACTAGATAAAACTACAGAAGAGTGTTGCATTTAGTTTTTTAATTTTTCTTATATGCATACTTTTCAAACTTCCTTTCACCAAATAGCTGCACACAAGTGCACTCTAAGAAATTTAAAATATTTGAAGCCTATATCAAAAGTGAAAATGTTGGTGCCTGACATTAAGTGATGCTAACTTATTATTTTTTAGACAAATTTATTTATTTTTATTTAAATTAAGCACTAGTTGTTATAAAGTATCATAAAATAGCCATTTTGGGGAGGTTATTTCTTGTTGAAAATTCTATTATCAATGGTAGCTTTATTTATTTTCACCTGAATGTAAAATCTCAAAATTTCAGTCTTCTAATTGACAGAGAACTTAGGCTGTTATAGATGTGTATTTTAAGTTATTTTAGGAAGGTCATAGACAAAGAAATGGAAATCACAATTTTTTTTTTAATTTCATACGATAAAAAATTTACCCCTTTGCTTATACTTATTGCATTCATCCCCTACTAAAAGTCAAGATCATATTCCGGAATATTTTTGAAAGTTATTGATAATTAGCATAAGATGAAGAGAGGACTTGCGTTTTTAAAGTCTGGTCAAAACGGTAGTTCATGACTAGAACTACTGAGCCAATGCACTGCATTGGCGGATCCAGAGGTGGGGGGTCCGAGGGTTGGAACCCCCCATTTTTCTGGACAATCATGTATTTTTTAATGAATATCCTGATTTTTTTATTAAGAAATACCCCCAAAATGTTCGCAAAGTTTTCTTTCATCTCCAATTGGACGCCCCCCCCCCTTTTTCTAATTGGCTGGATCCGCGCCTGCACTGAAAAGTCCAAATACTTGAATTTTTAAATGGCCATTTCGACAACATATGTCTCTAAATGGAGATAATTCCAAACTTTTGGAAGACCATAAAATAAAATTTTGCAACATCTGATAGAGAGCAAATATAGAAAAGATCTAAATGAAGAGCCCAAATCAACTAAGTATAGAGCTATGCACGAGATAGATACTCTTTAGTTAAATTTAGATATTGCAAGTTTCCAAATAAAATCGAAGTACTGACCACCGGGATGATGTTTCATTGTATTTTAAAGTACCAAAGGTATTGTTAATTAAACTAGTCTGACTTAAGGTAGATCGGTAGTCTTCCGCCATTTTGAATTCGTTATTTATGTTGTTGTGGTATTATCTGCTTTTTAAATATGCAAATACTTTTATTTGTAATTAATCAATCAATATTATGTTCATAATACAATATGCAAAGGACCTACATGGAGTTGAATTTACATGTCTTTATCTAATAAGACGAGGCATGGTAACTTGATAATTGAATAAGTTGGAACAAGATATTTGAAAAAGGGAGATAATCTGATAAAAATATATTACATAGATATCACTATGAAAATTCACATTTTATAAATTTTATGGAAAATAAAGTCGGTGACCCCCATTTTTCTTTATATTTTTTGAAAGTATGTTCAAAGGGCTAACACATGAATAAAGTAGAAAAAAATCTATGGAATAGTTTTAAAGAAATCAACAATATACCTGTTTTTCCCTATATATTCATTAGAAATATTTGATTATCTTGATATCAGTTTTTTTAAAAACAAGCACGGTGACCCCCCTTTTTTATTTTTTTATTTCAATGCTAATATAATAAGGAAACTTTCCTGAGAAAATAAAGAAAATCTATGGAAAAATTTTTTGGACTACCCATCTACCTTAACTTAGGTGTCTTAATTTTCCAACTATTCACACTCCTATACACCGATAAACTGGTCCGCCGTTCCACAATGCTACGCTCGTTAGGAACGGGTGACGGCCATTGTTACGTCGTGTTCCATTGGTCGAAAGCGTTGATTGTTTTCATTTTTTCCGGGAAAATATTCACATAACGACAGTTGTTGATTAGTCTTTAGCAACGTCTCGTAAAATCACGGGGTAAGAATCTTGACCTCGGGATTTTTAGCCGTCACCTGTTGTTAGTGTAACACAACAGGAGCCCAGTTTAATACACCGATTGCGCATTTGCGGGATCGCTCATTATTTTAGCCAAACAAGGAGTAATCTGGTACAAAACTGGTTCCAAGACGCTGATAGACGAAGATAGTAATTTCTTCATTTCCATTCAAGTTTCGTTTTTTGTGGATTGGAAATGTTCCTCGTGGATTTCTTTGTTAGTTGAAAACGAGTTTTTACCAATATGTTGAATAACAACGTAAGATTCGTTGGTAGAAAATATCAGTCCCTTGCTCCAACGTTGGATGATGTCATTTTTCCTCCGGTTGACCCCAGATGACCCGGATTGGAAAAGATGTGCAACCCATGTATTGGTTAGTTTTGTCCTGTTCTTGTTCCATTTTTTTTTATTCATCTGAATTGTCGTGTTTTTGTTTTTGGTTTTACCTCGCTGGTGCATTTGTATAGGTTTTTCTGATACGTCGTGAATTTCAATTCAAAAGTTATGTCAAATCTACGAAAATTATTTTAGGTTTAAAAATGTTTTAGAAAGACAATATGTCGTGACAATATAGTCCTGACCGTATTTTCCATACTAATTGAGATTTTACATCAGAATGAATCAGGAAGTAAAATATTATTTTACGATATGTCAGTAAGTGAAAATTGATTGTTCTCTAATCAACGCCTTCTCACGGGCTTAGAGATAAAACATGCGATTTTAAAACCACTGGGGTCGAAGTGCGTATCGAGAATTTCCTTATTTTCGTGAATGACATTTAATTTTTATAGATGCGACTCGATTAAGTGCCTTATCGGCGTTAATGTACACCTTTTTGTGTAGTCAATTTGTTATTAAAGCCAACGAGGCACTTAATCGAGTCGCATCTATAGAAATTAAATGCCATTCACCTAAATAAGGAAATTCTCGATACGCACTTCGACCCCAGTGAAAACTGAAACTGAGAAATGTAATTACAACAGAGACAGATCCATTATCCGTCAAACTGTTAACAATCGTCTATACGTTTGTGCTTCAGAATTTAGGTAAAGGAAGGACATTTCCAAAAAAAAAATTCAAAAATTGAAATTTAATCAGGAACACAGAAATTCAGAGATGGAACAAGTTCATGGCCTTTGTTGGAATTTGACGTTATAATGTCGCCTCTGGCGTTGACGGAACGAGCTATTTGTTCAAAATTACTGCAATTTGCAAAACCACCCCTTTCCCGCAGCCCGTAAAATTTCATATTTTTAGATTTCAACAAAACTGGTTATAGTGTTCATTAATAAACTGAGACATCAGGTGGGACCCAGGCAATTTGAAATGGGGGTTCTGATCAGACGCATAAGAACATTTTGCTTGGCAGAGCGAGGCGCGAAAAGTTTTTGGGATATATTTGTATTTCTTAGTAAAGCATCAGGATATTCAATAATAATACATTATTGTCAAAAGGGGGGGTCCCCTTGGATCCGCCAATGCCATGGACAAGATGCACAAACACGTGCCATTTCTATGAACATTGGATTCTGTAATTAAATTTAACAGAATGCTAGGTAAGATGAAATAATTAATATACTGTGGAAGTACTTTTAATCGTGGACATCAATTTTCGTGGTTTTGATAAATATCACTATTTCGTTGGCACTTACATTTGTATATTTGTGGTTTTGAATTCAATACATTAAACTCCATGCAGAAAAGACATTACGTTGGGAACTTAATTTCGGGGTTTTAGCTTACCACGAAATCCACCAAAATTGGAACCCAACGAACAATAGTACTTTCAGAGTACATGTCTATAATTTTAATCTAACAATGCCATTGTAATTTACACTCTGAAAATCATCTGACAGACAGATCGGATTTTTGTTTGACGAACCTACAACTCTTTGTACATCTTCGGCACAAGCGCCTAGCATGTTAGTCAGAGGTGATATCCACTAGACCAATCTATGTCCCTCAAAAGAAGGATTTTCAATTGTCTAGTGTCACTTTTCCATGTATTAATCACACATGATGTTTACTGCGTTGCGAGAATGCATAGATGTTTTAGTAACAATGTTATTGTGTATATAGCAAGATGGATTCATATTAGATCATCAGATAGAATTCCGTGTGAATGAGTAATTCATGAAGCTGTCTATTTTTAGCACACAATCCGTGCCATATCTATGAACATACTCAAGGATTCTGTAATTAAATATAACAGAATTATAGATTAGATGAAATAATTAATATACATGATCATAATTTTAATCTAACAATGCCATTATAATTTGCACTCAAAATATCATCTGACAGGTTGAATTTTTGGTTGACCCATACTTTGGTTCGAACCTACAACTCTTTGTACATTTTCGGCACAAGCGCCTAGCATGTCAGTCAAAGGTGGTACCCACTAGACCGATCTTTGTCCCTCAAGAGAAGGATTTTCAATTGTCAAAATGTGCACGTGTCTGTGTGCTAAAAATAGACAGCTTTATGTAAATAACTCACTCCATTCATAGAGTGGCACCTATGGGACACATTCACGAGTGTGGTATTCACCACTGTACCGGATATGCACGAGCGTACCTGAATGGTAATGCAGACACCTCGGCCTATTGATAACTCGGCCCATAATTACTCGGACTGTTGAGCTTGTACCGTAATTGAATTGACTTTAGGTGTAAATTTATATAATTAAAACAAAAATAGAGACATTTAAAAAAGGTTTGTATGTCTGTAAAAACTTTATAAAAAAGGAAAGCCCATTTGATTTTCGGGAGGGGGTGCTTGGACGATTTTTTACATAAATAATTTAACAGTCAAGATAAATATTCTTATCCTACTTGTCTTCAGTAACGTCGCCAGAGAAACGCATTTTATTAAAAAAAAATCCATCATTCAAAGCGATATACAGTCAGTGGAAGTAATTATTCGACACCCCCGATATTTTCCCTATGTATTCCATATAAATCAACATTTTTTCAAAAAATTATTGTGAAGTCGTTTCTCAACCGATTTTTATGTCTGTTGAAAACGAGCACGCTATGGACTTTCTTTACATCAATGCATTCGAAATTAGTTTTTGAACAAAATATCAAATTTTCAAAAAAAAAAAAATTGTTGCATAAATAAATTTGCAAGCCCGATTTAAGTAAATGTTCTATTCAATGTTTACGATTTTCCCCTATTATATATCCTTTGTAATTTTTCTGTGTTATATATTGCAAAGTACTATTTCCATACGAAATTGAAAAAAAAAATCGTTGGAGTAGTTAATTATGTACATTTCGCCTTAAATTAGCTTTAGACATTATTGAAACAGTTTTATTGTCAACACAACTCCTCTGGAACACATCTTATAAAACTTTTTATAAAAATTGCAAAATAATTTGTAGATGTTCATATCGTCCTTTTTCCATGAGAGTTATGCTCCAGAACGTAGATATTTACAAAAATACAGAAAAGAAGTGAAATATTATGCAATAGCACAAATCAAGCACCTCCTTCACATTGAAATTAATTAAAATTGTTTATTTTTATTTATTTTAAGTATGTACATCTATAGATAATGTCTGCAATAATGTTCGTGATTAAACCATTAATAAATGATGATAATCATAAAAACATGAAAGAATTATATAAATCACTTCATTTTATCTGTCGTAAATATTTATTACTATTAAAATTCGTCAAATTAATGGCAGTGGAATAAGAAACTACTTTCGATTTGGATTCATTTATATTTATAAATAGCACAGGTACAGTGGTAAACTTCCGGTATGCTCGTACATGCACGCTCGTGAATGTTCTCCATAGGCCCTGTTGCATTCATACGGAATTCTATTCAATGATCAAATTGAATCCATGTTGCGATATACACAATAGCATTGTTTTTTTTAAACATCTAAGCATTCCATGTATATGTAATCCAGGTCTGAGTACTTTGCCTTCGAAGTTTTCATCTAAAACTCTCTTGTGGCAAATCGAAAACTTGCTGCTTTTGATTTTAAGAAATAATTCATGCAAACTGTCCTCTATTGTGATTGTTAGACTCCACCGGACCAAGTTTTTACGAAAATTGGGAGGCAAAAAAAACAAAACAAATAGAGATGAACGGAAGAAAGCGAAATAAACCAGTTGGAATGGAACACATGGCAGAAATCTGAAGTGGTGGCAACAGATTGGATAAGATGGCGAGGTATTTTAGCAGGTTTCACGATCCCTTAAGGCTTAGAGCTTAGAAAGGGTATATGCTTGTTGTATGTATGTGTGTCCTCTATTGAAGTTTTCACGGGGTTGGCGTTGTATTTGTGACTGTTTTACCCAATTGTCAATTAGTACTACATTACCACGAAATAATGACTGTCCTGTTCAAGATGTAATAGAGGATGGCATTCATGAAAAATTTCGATCCTACCAATATTGCAATTTTTAAAACTAAAGTGGAAATACATATTTGTAGTGGTGGTTCAAACTATATATTTTGAAAAAATGAACGACTGCATGCTCAATATGTTTGAAAAAAAAACATAATAAAACATTTATTATCTATTTAGGATGGTCACCCCTCATGTTTTCTAAATTGCCCCTGACTTTCGGAACTCTTACTTTATCCACCAGGATGCATTAGAAAATTTTGCGTACTGACCCCCACTTTTCTTTTAAAATATGATTGCATACATCTCTAAGAGGCTTGTGACAAAACTTGATGAAATTCTTGATATGCCTTCATTGCACTTGAAAGTTTGATAGTCTTAATGCAAATGGAATGAAAGGTCTAGAGTTCTTCTGTTCCGCCAAAACTCCAGGAGGCTAAATCTCAAAAACGGGCACACTGACTTATTAAATTTTTTGCTTAAAATGATATATGATTGATGTTCTGATAAATAAAAGTAATAATTCCAAAACACTGATTTAATAAACTTGAGGAGTGACCATCCTTAACGATAACAATTGAAAACTTCTAAACTAAAGAAAAATTTAAAGAAAATTGATAAGAAATTCTTCCGTAAATATTTGTTTTCTGTGTAAGACAGTCGAAAGAATACACGGTCACGTGAAACTGTCTTACACAGGTAAATGTCAAATGCTATGTTACGATTTATTCGACGTTACAGTTGTTTGTATAATGAACTCGATGAACGATTTGACGTCAACATTTAAAAACTCTACAAGAACTGGCAAGTTTGCTGTTTTTCCCTTTAATCAGAAGTTTTTATGGAAGAAAATGGTTCTTAAATTCCACCAAAATTAAAGATGTGGATACCTTCCACTTGTGTGAGAAATTCGTTTCATTCGGAAAAGTCGGAACTTTTCACACTCGTGGAAGATATCCCTAATCTTTATATGGTCTTTTATAAGAACCTATTAGGCTTACAGTATTTTACGAAACAATGGCAGTAGAATATCGAAGGAACAAAGCACAAGATTACATTAATCAAAGTCCAGAGACGAGGCAAAATCAAGTACACCAGAAGACGAAGGACCAAAAACACTACATGCCCACAAAATACGCAACCACTACATATACAACACAAAAAAACACGAAAGAATAGTGGTCTATTTAAAAAAAATACTTCACTCCGTGACAAATGTAATCCAATTCTGTTATATATATATATATATGAACTTCAAAATGAACAAAGTAAATAGCACATAAAATAACAGTTGATATTTCTAGACCTGTCCGGCTCTTCATGAAAACACAGTGGAAAAGTAAAAAATATACAATCAAACAGAACCTATTTACAAAGACGAACTACAAATGTTTATACAAAGTGTCGAAAGCTACATGTTGGCTGCTGTAGTTTACAGATGTAACAAGAGAAGGGAAAAAGAACTTTGTCGGTATGCGTACATCGATTCTTTTAACAATGCTGTAAGAAATTTGTGTTTAACGCCAAACGAGCAAAACTTCGGTCATGTTAGAGCGAGAACAAGTTCGTCAGTTCCAAAAAAGAAAGAAAAAATGGGTAGGGGCAGGATTTTTTAGCAAGACTATATTTAAAATTTTTATATTCAAACTGGATTTCAGCTTTTCTATCCAGAACTTTTTTAGCCTGCCACTGTGTGTCTGTCCTCGATCGATTTTGGTCAATTGGAACTACTTGCATATTGTTCCTGTCATGACCAGTGGAATTAAAATGTAATGCAGTGGCCTGTGATCCTTCCTTTTTCCGAATGTGGTCACGGTGCAAGTTGATACGAAGTTTGAGGGAATGTTTCGTTTCACCGACATACTGTTGTTGGCAAACAGAGCAAGTGATGAGATAGATGACATTATCTGACTTGCAGGTTAAATTGCTGAATATTTTATTGGACTCGCCTGTTGCTGTGCTTTTGAATATTTTAGTTGTTGAGCTATACTTGCACAGAAGGCAACGCCTGTCGCGACATGTTGTAAACTGATCTGTTTCGGGTGATGGTAATTTGGCTCTTACGAGAATGTCCTTCAGATTCTGGGACGATGAAATGAGGAGGTTCTGGAAAAGGGGCTTTCATTTTGGATGATGCATGTAGAAGTAGCATATATTCTCTGATTATAGTTGACAAATGAGGCAACTGTGGATGGAAAGTAGTAACCAGTGGCGTCCGCAAATTTTCCTTCTTTCTTTGAATTAAACTCAATTTATGTTGTTCGGGCGCACTTGATGATAGTTGAATAGTCATTTTATCTACTTAATTCGTTTTTCTCATGTTAACAGCAAATATCTTTATTTAAGTTCTGAATGAATCTAAAGTAGCGTTAATTCGAATTTAGTAACTTAAATTGAATTTAAGTAGAGAAAAACTAGGTTTTAGTAACTTAAATTGAATTTTTCTATTTTATTGTGGTTCGCGCTTGCCATAGACGGGTATGATGAGTGGACGTTTTTTTTATTTTCTTTTTTTCTTTTTTTTTTTTTTTTTTTTTTTTGTCAGTCGATAATTCTCAAAACTCAACTAAGAGGCGGAATAAGCTCCTAAGATCTTCTTAAATAAGAAAATACCAATTGTGTAAAAAATACATATATAACGTCTAAAAACAGCGACAAACTTATATGTCGAAATGGGCCTATCTGCAACAATGAAATTTAAATGTAGTGTTGCCTGTCACTCAAATTGTAATGGTCAAATTCCTCATTGGAAAGATGTTCTCGATAATATCAATCCTAAGACTCTAACTCAGTTGGTCTTTGACTTTAGACGCATATAATTTATTTTTCAAGACCTTTATAAGCACATTTACATGCTTAAGCTGGGGAACATCAGATTTCCAAGTTTGTCGCTGTTTTTCTGTTACAAATTCAAAGATTTCATCAAGTCTGCATTTTACAAATCTACATCAAAATCGATTTTTATTGACAGATACCAATATTGAAATTTGACGTGTTGTGGGAAGGGAAGGGATCTTTTGAAACTGAGGTTATTTTGATTTCGATGGAACAAATATCAAATAGTTCAGGATCTTTGACAAATAGCTGGACATAATAAATATCTCGTTCCAACATCGTCGGGGATACATAATAATTCAAATTTCCATCAAAGGACATAAACTTGTTCTGTCAGTGAATCTTTTAGTTCCTGATTAAATTTAAAATGTCTTTCATATTCCTTCATTCTGAAACACATTTTGTTCTACATTTTGACTGATAAAGGATCTGTCTTTGCTGCAGATACATTTTAAAATTGCTAGCTATATCTTTAACAGTGAGAAAGCATTGATTAGAGAAAAATCGATCCACTTACTGACATACTGTAAAATATTATTTTACTTCCTGAGGCATTCTAATGGAAAATCTCAATAAGCATGGAAAATACGGTCAGGGCTGTATTGTCACGACATACTGTCTATGTATGTGGTAGACTAAAACATATTACATAATTTATTTTCAAATCTAAAATAAAGTGGGAGATTTGACATGACTTTTGAATTTTTATTCATGACGTATCGAAAAAATGAATACCAATGTACCAACGCCATCTGACAGAAAAGTTTAAAACCAAAAACGCAATAATTCAGATTCAAATCTTTGTAACATTAAAAAGATAAAACAAACAAAACCAGAGGCTCCCAGGAGCCTGTATCGCTCACCTTGTTTTCAGTTGCCACAATCAAGGTAACATTGTAAGTTATACAGTTGAACTTCAGTTTCTCAAACTTTCGTAGCTCAATCACCTCCAATATCTTGAACTGTTTTTAAAGTCTGATCATGTTTTACTATATTTCTTTGTTGGGCTTTTTTGACAAAAAACGTTCTTGCTAAGGACCACTTTCGACACCAGTTTTGAAGTCGAGATGTCATTTTGGAAATGGCAGTCAACAAACAATTTTCAACATCGGTTTTGAAGTCGTAACATCAATATCTACTTGGAAATCAAATTTCATTGAAATCGGACAATGTTGAATTTCCCGCCTTTTTTGGCGGCCATTTTAGAAATGGCGGTCAGCGCATATGGCAGAATCAAGGGTACTTTACTAATTTGCATAGCAGCCATCTTGTAACTCTTTCTTGTCGGCCATGTTTAGTTGAAATGCACAGGGGGATATTGAAATTTTGCAAAATTGTCTAATAATACACCTCAAAACATATTTGTCCGCATCTAGCATGATTCTGTGCATTGTTTACATCTATTCTATACGTAAATAGTTATCTGTAATAATGAAAATTTCCGGCCAATTAAGTTTGAAATTCGAAGCGGGATCATGACATTTTGACTGCAGAAGCCAGTGTAAAACTGCCGAGTGAGCTATATTTGACAGAAAAATACATATCAAAGATAAATATGTAGCAAATTTGTCCGCATATGATGGTGAAATATAACTCACATAGATTAATAAACAGTTGTCCCTTTTAAACTTACTTATGATAATTCGCGGCCAAATTGAATTGAAAATGCGTATTTCCCAGCTTTCCAGTGAAGGGGAATCCTTCTACAAACTGATTTTAACCACAAGTTCTATGTTTTAAAATTCCCACAACAAAAACTTTTCATTACGGAAGATAACATTAATACTGTACTTTTAGAAAAAAGACGGGGGTAGTATGAAAATAATCAGGAGAACTGAGATGTATTTTTGAAGTTAAACTTTAATAAAGGGAAGTAATTCACCAAAAAGGGGCGTGGTCACGTGATTTTATCTCATGAATAAGATACCCCCGATTCTGCCTTATGGAACAATTTTTAACATCAGTTTTGAAGTTACGACATCAAGACCATTTGAAAACCAAATGTAATTGAAATCAAACAATGTTGAATTTTCCCGCCTTTTTTGGCGGCCATTTTGAAAATGGCGGGCAACGAACAATTTACAACACCGGTTTTGAAGTCGCAACATCAATATCTATTTGGAACCCAAATTTCATTGAAATTGGACGATGTTGAATTTTCCCGCCTTTTTTGGCGGCAATTTTGAAAATGGCGGTCAATAAACAATTTTCAACACCGGTTTTGAAGTCGCAACATCAATATCTATTTGGAAACCAAATTTCATTGAAATCGGACAATGTTGAATTTTCCCGCCTTTTTTGGTGGCCATTTTGAATATGACAGTCAACAAACAATTTTCAACACTGGTTTTGAAGTTGCAACATTAATATCTATTTGGAAACCAAATTTCATTGAAATCGGACAATGTTGAATTTCCCCGCCTTTTTTGACGGCTATTTTGAAAATGGCGATCAAGGAACAATTTTCAACATCAGTTTTGAAGTCGCCACAGCATGGCAAACATTTCATCAATTTACACTTAACCTTCATCTTCTATAGTTTTGGAAATAAAAGATGAAAAATACGAAAATTTTAAAAATTCGGTGAAAAAGGGCAATAACTCCTACAAGGGTTTATGAATTTTCTTCAATATCAGGGTGGGTAGATCTTGATATGCTTAACATTTTTGCAATTTACATTTGACCTCTATCTGTTACACTTTTTGAAATACAAAATAAAAAATGCAAAAATTTTGAAAATTTAACGGAAAAAGGGCTATAACTCCGAGATGGGTTTCAGATTTTCTTCAAAATTGCACAGTGGATAGATCTTATCATGCCGATCATTTTACACCGTCAGATTTTTTATATCTGTAACGGATTTCGAGTTATTAGCCAAAAACTGCAATTTACCCCTATGTTTTATTTTTAGCAATGGCGGCCATGTTGTTCGACAGAGGGACAAACTGAACATCAGTTTGAGAAGCCATACCCTGATAATGATTCAGGCCAAGTTTTGTTTAATTTGGCTTAGCGGTTTCAGAGGAGAAATGTTTGGAATTGTTGACGGACGGACGGACGGACGACGGACGCATAGTGATGGCAATAGCTCACATGGCCTTTTAGGCCAGGTGAGCTAAAAAGAACATTAACAACACAAAACTACTCTCTAGCAGTGTGAACAATGAGGGAGAGCCGGAATGGGTCTCATCCCGGATTTTTTTTTTTTTTTTTTTTGAATCCCGAAATCCAGAACTACAAAGAAAGCTACGACTGGTGAAATCCCGATTCACGGTGAATTTAATTCAAGAAATCCCAGGCTTAAATCATAAAAATCCCGAAATCCCGAGCTTAAAACATCTAATCCTGACATCCCGGAAAAGGTCCCCATCAACAATGGGATAATTGAGACACCCCAGTCGAATCAGACTGATTGAAAAAATTGTGTATGCACACACAGAGCTTCATTTAAAAAACCTTTGCTACATTAAAAACTGAAGTTATTTATATATTTTAGTGCATTAGTTTGTCTTTTAGTCACGAATGGCCGTTTTCAGACTTACAAACGCAAAATTGTCGCTCATCTTATGTCGAAAATGTCCGGATCGGAAAATCGTTATTTTGACTTAAAGATTTGGAAGAATGTAAGAAAAAAAACGAAACATTATGAACTGCATAAAATTTTAACAAATCCTGTGAATCCCTTTCCCTGTCTATGACCTTCGCAAAATTATTCAAAATAAATATTAATTTGAAAAGGCTGTTATTTTGTGAAGAGACAAGTCACATTATCATTCCCTTTTTCTGCAATATTATTTTCATTCTAATCTTCGTTCGGAAGTTTATGAATATTGATTTTGGTATTTTGTTATTTGGATTGGGAAATTTTGTGTGTTGTGGAAACAGCAGGCGTATTGCAAATTGAGTAATTTAATATTTTACGGGGCCAAAATATCAAGTCATTCTGTGCAGGAATCTTTGAGAAATAGGTGGACAAAATCATTCCAAGAAATAGAATAACATAAATAAAAAAATAATTATAAATAATGAAAAGAAAATATTATGTCGTTCTGACCCAGGATATCATTGTTGTCAAACTTAATCTCGGTTGATGGAAAGAAAAAATTAAACAATAAATAGAGACAACAATACCAATTTCCAATGGTGAAAACTTTCAATTTCTTTTTTATTCTGAATTTCGGATTTTTTATTCTTTCTTTTAACTAAATTTTGAACCAAAAGTAGAATTGTATGAACATATTGATGTTCTAGCATTTTTATGGATACATTTCTCAGTTTCAATTTCAAAATTTCAAGTTTTCCCTTGAAG
The DNA here is from genome assembly GCA_002080025.1 of Modiolus philippinarum. Classification (NCBI taxonomy): domain Eukaryota; kingdom Metazoa; phylum Mollusca; class Bivalvia; order Mytilida; family Modiolidae; genus Modiolus; species Modiolus philippinarum. The sequence continues at coordinate 13,786 of MJUU01009563.1, forward strand.
CCTTTCAGAAAGCATTGATAAAAGAACAATCAATTCTTTTATTGTCATATAGTAAAATAATAGTTTACTTCCTGGGGCATTCTGATGGAAAATCTCAATCAGTAAAGAAAATACGGCAATGGCTGCATTGTCACGACATATACTGTTTGTCTATCTAACCGATTAAAACATTTTTAAACCCAAAATAATTTGCAGATTTGGCATGTTTTTTTTATTACTTCTGACAAAAAACGGATATAGTTGGCAAATGAATATAGAAGGCCAAAAAGGCCAAAAAGGAAACAGTTAACAAAATGGTAACAATATGACTAAACAAAATGAACAAGAACACTTAATTTAAAGCCTTAGCAGCGTGGACAATTGAGACACCTTAGATGAATCAGACCATTTGAATATGTATTACAAACAACTTTATTTAGCAACGACTTCAGATATTCTGCAATATGCAGTTAGTGAGAATTTTCAGTGCACTGGCTTGTCCTCTTGTCAAGAATAGTATTGTTTGCCAGACTTAAAAAACGCATGGTTTTTGCTCATCTTATGCCAATTTTCAATGTTAAAAATATCTGATCGGAAAATCATTATTTTGAATATCAGATTCGGCAGACTGTTAGTAAAAAAGCAATAAACTGTTAAATTTTTCAAATTAAAAAAAATCATTAATATGATCCCCATTTCTTTGTTTATCCCTGTCAATGAACAGATTGAATTTTGTTACCGGACAATGGGAAAGGAGGAAGTTACATAAACATTCAGACAAGCAGTTTTCAATTTTTAGGACAATAAAGGGGG
>MJUU01009563.1:14596-28049 GCA_002080025.1 Modiolus philippinarum
GGGGGGTCTGATCCCGGAATCCCGACTTTATTATTTCGAAATCCCGAAATCCCGAACTACAAAGAAACCTAAAGACTGATGAAATCCCGATTCCCATTGAATAAATTCCCGAAATCCCGGGCATAAATCATAAAAATCCCGAAATCCTGGGCTTAAAAACATCCAATCCCGACATCCCGAAAAAGGTCCTGCCCCCCCCCCCCCCCCCCCCCNCCCCCCCTCCCCCAATTAAGGATAGCTTAGAAGTACATATAATTTTTCATGCTAATTTATATCCATGCATTTTAAAACTAGTGTGAAGCTAGCCCACAATAACAGCCGACAATAACCGCTAGCCGACAATAAGCCAGCCCACAATAAGAAAGGATGCGTTCGGTCAATTTCTTGTAAATTTGTATACAGATCAATAAAATGATAAAAGAATAAAGATTTTAATTAAAATAATGGTAGATATATATTCTTATGGTGCTCTCTTGGAGGTCCGCGCTATGTCCCGTTCTATTTATACTTACGAATTTTATATCTTAAGGTGTTTACTTTGCATTCGACAGGACAGATTCTTGAAAAAAAATAATGTGGTGTTATTATGTAAAAAAAAATTGGTTATTACATGTATGTACAAAATTACTGAGACTGATTTACCAAATTTTTACTTGAGTGTCGTCTAGCTGTCCAAATACAAAGTAAAATGTAGTTAAAAACACGCATACTAGCATACTATTCGCTTTCGCAAAATGTTCATTGTAACTAAGATCACTGCTTTTTGAATTTCAGTGAGGAAGTGGGGGATTTTGTAATGGTGCCAGTGAAAAAAAAGTTTTATCCAAATTGACATGAAAATAAATAATTTAATTTTGATTTGTATAATAAAATTTTTATTGAAAATATAAAAAAAAAATATTTTATGGGACCTGTGGTGAAAAAAAAAAATTGTTTAAGATTTTCATGAAAAATCATTTTCTAAACAAAATCACCTCAAGCCCAATCCTCTGAAAATCAAATGACTGTCCTAAAAATTTACCCGTGGGGCACGAAAATAGTGCTATACAAAATAGTGCAAAAAATGGACATAATATACAGTATCTTAATTGCATGTAATGCAAGGCTCCTCTTTATTTTAAATAATAAAGAGACTAAAATCCATAAAATAAAACATTCCAGCCAGATAAATATATTTTGTAGTGGAGTATTAATATACTATATACTATTAGCCATTAAGGGGAGATAATGAGTAGAAAAGCCAAAACTAGTGATGCTAATCGGGAGTGATTTTTTTTAAATAATCTAGACTGACATTGAACTAAAATCAAACGAGTAAGTGAAAACGGCAATTTGGACCAACTTTGGTAATGTCGGCTGGACCTTTTTAGAGGCTTTGCAAAGTTGGGCCTTATAGGGCAGGTAGGTACATGTAATAGCTTACATTTGAACCAAAGCGTATGATCCCTAGACCCGTACGAAAAATTCGGACGCTGTTCCATAGAGGGTACCCTACATCGAAAAATACCGATTTGGACCAACTTTGCTGATGTCGGCTGGCCCTTGCTAGAGGTTTCGCAAAGTCGGGCATTATATGGCAGGTAGGTGCATGTAATAGCTTTCATTTGAGCTATAGTGTATGATCCCTAGACCCGTACGAAAATTTTGGGACCGAATTTACGGAGGGTACCCTAGGTTCGTATAGTGAAAACGGCAATTTGGACCAACTTTGATAATGTCGTCTGGACCTTTTTAGAGGCTTCGCAAAGTTGGGCCTTATAGGGCAGGTAGGTACATGTAATAGCTTTCATTTGAATCAAGCGTATGATCTCTAGACCCGTACAAAAAATTCGGACGCTGTTCCATAGAGGGTACCCTACATCGAAAAAACTCGATTTGGACCAACTTGGCTAATGTAGGCTGGACCTTGCTAGAGGCTTTGCAAAGTCGGGCATTATATGGCAGGTAGGTACATGCTATAGCTTTCATTTGAGCTATAGCGTATGATCCCTAGACCCGTACGAAAATTTTGGGACCGAATTTACGGAGGGTACACTAGGTTCGTATAGTGAAAACGGCAATTTGGACTAACTTTGGTATTGTCGGCTGGACCTTTCTAGGGGCTTTGCAAAGTTGGGCCTTATAGGGGAGGTAGGTACATGTAATAGCTTTCATTTAAGCCATATCGTATGATCCCTAGACCCGTACGAAAAATTCGGACGCTGTTCCATAGAGGGTACCCTACATAAAAAAAAACCGGTTTGGTCCAAGGTACATGTATTATTAGGGACGACCGGTGGTGGAGCGTGCTGCCAGTTTCAAAATGTCCGCCAAAAAAGACGGGAAAATTCAACATTGTCCGATTTCAATGAAAGTTGGTTTGAAAATAGATATTGATGATTTCAAAACTGGATTTGAAAATTGTATGATGACTGCCATTTTCAAAATGGCCACCAAAAAAAGGCGGGAAAATTCAACATTGTCCCATTGATGTGTCCGATTTCAATGAAATTTGGTATCCAAGTGGATATTGATTTTGCGACTTCAAAACCGGTGTTGAAAATTGTTCATTGACTACCATTATCAAAATGGCCGCCATAAAAGGTTGGAAAATTCAACATTGTCTGATTTTAAAGAAATTTGGCTTCCAAATAGATATTGATGTTGGGACTTCAAAAACGGACTGGTGGTGTTCAAACTACCAAAGTTTGAGGGACTGAAGTTCAACTGTATAGCTTACAATGTTAGCTTGATTGTGGCAACTGAAAGCCAGGTGAGCGATACAGGCTCCTGGGAGCCTCTGGTTCTATAGTGTGGTCTGCTATTGTCATTTCATTATTATATCCTCCGTTATTACATAATTATTTCCCTTTTTCATCGATTTTTTTTTTGGTGATTTCCCCTTTCCCCTTAATTTCAATAATCTGCAATTTTTAGATGTCCCGCCATTTTTTATCCAAATTTTAGAGTGATTTCCCTTTTTCGCCTAATTTTCTTCTATGGGCTGCTATTCTGAGATTTCCCACTAAATTATTTCCCTTTTTCTATTGCCATGCATATATGGTAATTTTCTTTTTTATCTCTCCCATTTCCCCCTCCTTTTTACGTCATTATCTATAATTTATATGTTTGAGACGTTCTCTTTATATTTCATCCTTTTTGAGATGTTCCCACCATTTTTTCACCATCTTGAAGTGGAAGTGCGGACGTGAGATAAGACACCCCTTGAATTGACCAGGAATTTCGTACATTCCCAATCTACCTGCGCAGAAACATTCGAAACCGGTACGGACCTAAGCGAAGACACCCGGTGTCTTCTGTCACATCTGCTTTGCACGTCACCATGGTCTACTGCGAAACGTGTGCAAAGCTGTTTACTGAGAAGAAGAAGCTATTACGTCATATGAACAGCCACCTAACGGACCAAGATGCGTATTCCTGTGACGATTGTGGGAATGACTTTGCCAGGAAGGAGACCCGAGATAGGCATCAGAAGACCCACCAGCAAGAAGGGCAGAAGGCGCAGGTCTACAGCTGCAGTGTGTGTGACCAGGTATTAACCAGAGCAGATTCCAGGAGGAGGCATGCAGCGACCCACAGCTACAACATGACATGTGAAGTATGTGGCTAATACTTCAACAGACTGTACAGCCTGGCACGTCACCGTGCCCTGCATGAACGACCGAATGCAGAGGAGAGACCACCCATGGATTGACTAGTTGTACCAGTGCTTGGACCTGTGGTGAAGCAGAAAAGGACAGAGTCACCACCACTTATGGAAAGTCCTGCTGAACCTGTGGTGTTGCCGGAAGATCAAGAGACGAGGATCCTGTACCTGACGCATTGGAGGTCCATCTGGACAAAAGAGGCGACTGGTAAACGTACCCAGGACTGATACAACTTCATTCTGAACCAGTTGTCAGATTCAACCTTTGAAGAGATGGTGCGGTACCTGGCCAGCCAGCAGACCACACCTGTGAAGATAAACCTGTCTTTTGGTTTTATTTTGCGATATGTAGAGACTGGAGAGCTACGCTGCTACCACTTGGGCCGGAATAACGTCAAGTTTTTTTTTTTGAAACGTCACATCTGATTAGGACAGCCGAAGATTTGGAGAAATTCATCGAGGAGCTGAGCAGACTCGATGTCCTGGATTATGTGCAGCAACAAAGACCAGATATCAAATGGGTAGTCCACCTGCTGACAAATGTGACATTTGATATCAATAAGCTGATCCATCATCCTATTGATGCCAGAATGGTTGTGCCAGACTTCTTACTGAGGAACCAGTGCTTGGTATGTATGACTGGAGGGCCACAACGGGCCGTACGATGATGATCACTGATTTTCAGGTATTTGGCTGTGCACAGTGGGGCTGCAGTGATCGCAGTCGAGACTTCAGCCAAGACACACTACAGAGAGTACCTCCAGAACATACAGATGGCTGCTGCAGAGTTCCAGGTTGTGTGTTTGGACGACTTTGTGGTGTTGGAGCAGTTGTTCCAGGTCAACGTGTTTGTCTACGACCTTCAACAGACAGAAGAGGGAGAGTGTTGCAGCTAGATTGGTATGACGGTCACCATACAGCTACAAAAGTACGATGAACCTGAACCTGTACCAGCAGCATTTTAGCTACATTACAGATGTGGAAAAGTACAGCCACAGCTACCTGTGTTCCATGTTTGAAAATTTATGGACCTATATTGGACATCTGCATCGTCATGAGATGAGCTGCACTGGAGATGTCATCTACAAGTTTCCTGGAGGTGTGTACCATACCCAGTATACCATCTTCAAGCAGTTGGAAGACGAATCCATCTACGTAGCAGCGGAGGATCGGTATTATCCTTACAGAGCCACCTATGGCATCGAGGTGGTGCTGCAGCCTAGAGATAGAAGACCTTTGCATAAAGTGAAACGAACCAACCACCATGTCCTGCTGAGTGTGTCTGTGTGTTCCAACGTGCCTGGGTACACGGTACCAGCGTGCTTTGTATCTGAGGGTGATTCAAAGAAGACGGTGGAGTCCTGTTAGAGCTACCTGACAGTAATCAGCTATGATGCCTACAGAAGATTGATGGAGAGGTACGATTGATTGATTGATTAGTTAGAGTTTAACGTCCAATGAGCAATATTTCAGCTATATCAGGACGAGAACATGTTAATCAATTCAAAAAATTGAAAGCAAAAGAAGAAAGAAACAAAGGTGGAAGGGGCAACTGGGGCACCGACTTTTGAATGCCACTGGAAAAGGGGTGTGTTCCAGGAGATGCAGGAAAGACTTGACAGCGACTTGGACGAACAGAGATCGTGTGATAGGCAGTTCAAGATGTCAGAGCAGTCTGTTTATGAAGCGGTGATGGATGACCGGATCTTTGATGCTGTGGAAGCCGACTTGGAAGTACCTGACGATCCGAAGGAGAAGTTTGTAGAGATGCCTCCCATCTTCAAGAATACAGAAGTGTCCAGGTAAAATATTGGTGACCACATGAGTTCTTATGCTGAGGAGAAAGAGATCATGAACCAGAAGAGGAAGTGTTTGATTGGTATCATATTTGGGGAGATACTGACCATCACACCGTCGCTGAAGTGGTATGTGCAACATGGATTGAAGGTGACGAAGATTCATCATGTGTTGGAGTTTACCCTAGCCAGATATTTCCAGAAGTTTGGTGACCAAGTCATTGAATCCAGAAGAGCCGGAAATGCGGATCCCAACAAGAAGATTGTAGCTGAGATGATGAAATTGTAAGGCAACTCATCCTATGGAAAGATTGTGACCTACAATGAACGCCATAATGATGTGCTGTTTTTGCCAAGACACGCAAGAGAGCCGACATCTTGTGGATCCATCTTCCGGAGATGCAATCAGCTGGACGAGACAGCGTTCGAGTTGGAGATAAGCAAGAAGACTCTCCATCTGGACCTTCCCGTGCAGATTGGATTCTTTTTTTATACCAGTACGGGAAGCTGAGAATGCTGGATTTTTATTACGGCTTCCTGTATGTATATGTGGACAGAAGAGACTTCCAGTTATGCTATATAAACACCGATAGTGCATACATGGCTCAATCTTCAGAGACTTTGGAAGAGGTGATCAAACCAAAGATGTGACAGTGGTATGAAATGGAGAAGACCAACTGGTTTCCTAGATAGGACAATCCAGACCATGCAGCGTATGACAAAAGGACTGCAGGCTTGTTCAAGGAAGAGTATACTGGAGATGGTATCGTCGCCTTGTGCAGCAAAACGTACTACTGCTTCAGAAGAGATTATAAGTTCAGCTGCAAGGGCATCAATAGGAAGACTAACCATGTGACCAAAGAAAAGTATACGGATGTATTACTCATGAAGAGTTCTGGTACTGGTACCAACAGATTGGATATCTCGAACTTAAGATATAAGAAGAGTTTAAGATAATACGAAGACGATGGTTCCAGAACAATGGTTAGAGTTCCAGATGGCGAAAGAAGCCAATGGTTAGAGTTCCAGAACAATGGTTAGAGTTCCAAGGGGTTAGTGAAGAACTGATGAAAGAAGAATGAATGATGGTAAACAAAAGAGAAATGCATGGTCCTTTTCAGAACAAATTTTGTCCTTTTTGTGTATTTTCTTAAACTCTTTTTATGTTTAAGTTCGAGATATCCAATCTTTTTGTTGAACTCAAGTACAAGTTAAAGTTATAAAGTTAAAAACTCAAGTTCAAGACATCACATCTCTTTTTGAACTCAGGTACAAGTTAAAGTTAAAGCAAAAATTACAGTTAAGTTAAAATTAAAGCTAAACTAAAAGTTCAAACTTGTAAAATGACTTACCTTTCAAGAACTCTGACCACTTGGAACTCTGAACTTCCTTCAGGATTTCTAACCATCCTGAGCTCTAACTATATACATGTATATTTATTATTTTCTTTACCCATTTCTGTAACTCTAACCATCTTCTTCTTTCACCATTGTTCTGGAACCATCTTCTCCCTGTGTACCAACTTCAACTCTTTTTTTATTGCTGCGGTCAAGGAAGTTGCAAAACTTTGATTGTAATGAAGTCAAGATGAACATCCCAAGCTTACACAATGTGTTCGATTTATCGATGTTAAATGTCTACATTGTAGATATATCAGACGTGAAAACCTGACAAATGTATACAATGTTGTCTTTACTCGACGGGCAGTCAATGAAAGGTAGAGGGCTTGGTTCGTAAATCCTAATTTCGGTAAACTGAAAGTTTTGCCGCTTCCTTGACCGCAGCAATAAAAAGCCACTCTGCATTTATCCGGGCTTGTGACCGGCCATCCCTAAGGATAGGCTGCTTTCACTTTTTTTTATTTCCTTTTTTAATTTTTTTTCCAATTTTTTTATTAGGAAACGTTTAAATACAACAGTCGGGAAACCTACCTTCCAAAGTCAAAATCTCCAGCGGTGCTGTAGACACTCCATCAGCCAACACACGTCTCTTGGGACACAAGTAGGAGAAACCATTCTTTTCTTGTAGGTACGTGAAGACATGATTGTCCCTGTTCTGAAGCCTCTGTTGGTACCAGTACCACAACTCTTCGTGAGTAATACATCCACACACTTTTCCTTGGTCACCTGGTTCCTGGTTCATCTTCCTATTGATTCCCTTGCAGCTGAACCTATCATCTTTTCCGAAGCAGTAGTACATCTTGCTGCACAAGGCGATGATACCATCTCCACTATACTCTTCCTTGAACAAGCCTGTAGTCCTCTTGTCGTACGCTGCATGCTCTGGAGTGTCCTGTCTAGGAAACCAGTTGGTCTTCTCCATTTCATACCGCTGTCTCATCTCTGGTTTGATCACCTCTTCCAAAGTCTCTGTAGATAGAGCCATGTATGCACTATCCAGGTAGTCGCAACTCCAGCATTCGCAGCTTCCTGTACTGGTATAGGAAGTATTCAATCTGCAGGGGAAGGTTCAGATGGATGGTCTTCTTGCTCATCTCGAACTTGAACGTTTTATCGTCCAGCTGATTGCATCTCCGGAAGGATGGATGTCGACTCACTTGCGTTTCAAAACAGCACATCAGTATGGCGCTTATTGTAGGTGACCGTCATTCCATAGGATGAGTTGCCTTCTAATACCATTGTCTCATCTACAATCTTCTTGTTGGGATCAGCATCTCCGGCTCTTCTGGCATCACTGACTTGGTCACCAAACTTCTGGAAATATCTGGCTTGGGTAAACTCCAACACTTGATGAATCTTCGTCACCTTCAATCCATGTTGCACATACCACTTGTGCAACAGTGTGATGATCAGGATCTCCCCAAACATGCTACCAATCAAACACTTCCTCATCTGGTTGATGATCCATCTCTCCTCAGCATAAGTCATCAAGTGGTCTGCTATATCTTCCCTGGACACTTATGTATTTTTGAAGATGGGAGGCATATTTGCAAACTTCTCCTTCAGATCGTCATTTACTTCCAAGTCGATCTCGACAGCTCCAAAGATCCGGTCATCCATCACCGCTTCATAAACAGACTGCTTTGGTATCCTGAACTGCCCATCGCACGGTCTCTGTCTGTTCTTCACAAAATCTGCCACAACCGGATTTCCTTCTTCAGCTGCTCCCATTCGCATTCCCATATCTGTGTAACACCATAACCATTCTCCACTAAGTATTGTTCCTTCTGCTGGTTTCGCTTGTACCGGTGTTCTTTCGTCTGGCCTTCTTCATCTGTATTTCCCTGGTTCAACAATCATGTCTGTGCCAGTAAAATCCCTGGAACTCATACACAATGTTGGTCTCCTTCAATAACCATCCACATGCAATCTTCCCATTCCAAACAACTTCTCTTTGTCGTTTCCCTGGTGTCTGATGTGGAAACCAGTCTGGTGAGCTTCTCATTCCAACCAGTCGATGGTCATCCTCTCGTATCTTCTGGGAGTCTCTCTCCGGAAACTAGTCTCGGTCTTCCGACGCTAAAAAGTGTCCAGTTGGCATCTTCATAATACACGACAGGTAAAGGGCGTTGACATTGTATCCGATAATCTTGTTGCAGGTCTTTGCTCCCCATACTCTGTCGGTCTAATGTTGGTGACATCTTTCTAGTGGTATCTATGAAACACGATGCTGGGTCCTCCCACCATATTGCTCTTAAACAGCTGGTACAATTCTTTATTCTTTTCGTCAGGCAAGGTGAAGTAGTTCTACAAGTATTGGAATATTTAATTTAACATCAGCGCATGTAAGCTGATTCCATCCTTGAAGATATTCACGTTCTGGGTGTGGTAGTGCTGGTATATCCACCCGATGGCAACCAACAAAGGCTCTACATGCTGGTCATCTGCTGGTCTTACCACATTTTATGGCACAGCTGGTACTCTTCTTCTGTAATGTCACTGTTCTTCAAACTGCTGAAGAAGGTATCGTGGGCCTGCAGCTGGTTCATCTCCAGTTTCTCCAAGAACGTCATCCACACATAAGGGAAAAATCCTTTTCCTCCGTACAATCATACGCTTTCAGAAACTGACTGTATCTAAACCCAAGAGTTAGGTAGATGGAAATATCCAGGAACTTTAGCACTTTAGTCTTCACACACATTAAGTTGTTACTTCACCTCACCACGTGGTCGATCTTCTGACACCTCGCCAGTTCTGCAAAAAAGTCTATTTTCATGGTTTTAACATCATATTTCCCTGAGTTAAATCCGACCACTGGTAGCTCTTTCAGGTGGCGCTCGAAATTCTGCTGTATCTTTTTCAGGTAGTGCTTCTTCTCCTGGCGTTCTCTTTCTTCATCGCTCAACCCATCCAAGCCGCTGTCAAGTCTATCCTGGATCTCCTGAAAGAAACCTTTGTACTTCTCCATCAATCTGTTGGCATCATAGCTGATTACTGTCAGGTAGCTAAAACATGACTCCACCGTCTGTTTTGAATCGCCCTCGGACACAAAGCACACTGGTACCATGTACCCAGGCACGTTGGAACACACAGACACTCAGCAGGACATGTTGGTTGGTCCATTTCACTTTCTCCAAAGGTCTTCTATCTGTAGGCTGCAGCATCACCTCGATGTCATAGGTGACTCTGTAAGGATAATACCTGTCCTCGCCTGCTGCGTAGATGGACCCGTCTTCCAACTGCTCGAAGATCGTATACTGGGTATGGTACACATATCCGGTAAATCACACCCCCAGCGCAGGTCTTCTCATGACGATGCAGATGTCCAATAGGGGGTCCAAAATTGTCACACTTGGAACACACGTAGCTGTGGCTTTACTTCTCCACATCTGTAATGTAGCTAAAATGCTGCTGGTACAGGATCAGGTTCATCGTACTTTCGTAGCTGTAGGGTGACGGTCGTACCAATCTAGCTACAACATCTCCTTCGCCTGTTTGCTAAAGGCCGTAAACAAACATGTTGACCTGCAACAACTGCTCCAACAACACTAAGTCGTCCTAACACACACTCTGGAACTCTGCATCAGCCATCTGTCTGTTATGGAGGTACTCTCTGTAGTACGTCTTTCCTGAAGTCTCGACTGCGGTCACTGCACCCCACTGTGCACAGCTAAACACCTGAAAAGCAGAGATCATCCTCGCACGGCCCATTGTGCCCTCCAGTTATACATACCAAGCACTGGTTCCTCAGGAAGAAGTCTGACACAACCACTCTGGCACCAACAGGATGCTGGATCAGCTTATTAACATAAAATGTCACATTCGTCAGCAGGTGGACATCCCATTTGGTATCTAGTCTTTGTTGCCGCACATACTCTAGGACATCGTGTCTGCTCAGCTCCTCGGTGAACTTCTCCAAATCTTCGGCCCTTCTAATCAGATATGGCGTCTCAAAAAACCTGGCGTTGTTCTGGCTCGGAAGGTAGTAATGTAGCTCTGTAGTCTCTACAGGACGCAAAATAAAACCGAAAAACAGGTTAATCTTCACAGGTGTGGTCTGTTGGCTGGCCAGGTACCGCACCATCTCTTCAAAGGTTGAATCTGACAACTGGTTCAGAGTGAAGTCGTATCAGTCCTGGACACGGTTACCGGTCGCCTCTTCTCTCCAGATGGACCTCCAATGCCTTTGGTACAGGGTCCTCGTCTCTGGATCTTCCGTCAACACCACAGGTTCAGCAGCTGGATATGACTCTGTCCTTGTCTGCTTCCACAGGTCCAAGCACTGGTACACCTGGTCTCTTCATCGGTTGTCTCTCCTTGGCATCCGGTCTCTCATACAGCCAGGCTGTTCAGTCTGTTGAAGTATTGGCCACATACTTCACATGTTATATTGTAGCTGTGGGCCGCTTCATGCCTCTTCCTGGTGAACACCTGGCCAAACACAATGCAGCTGTAAGCCTGCGCCTTCCGCCCTTTTGCTGGTGGGTCTTCTGATGCCTATGTCGGGCATCCTTCCTGGCAGTCTTCCCCACACTCGTGACGTAACAGGTTTTTTTTTCTCAGTAAACTGCTTTGCACACGTGTCGCAGGAGAACATGGTGACTGTTCTTTCCAATGGGCAGGACGATACTGAGCTATAGTACACTGTATACATTCTTTGGACGTGGGAGTGTTAGAAGGCACCGGTTGTCTTCACTCAGGTCCGCACTTCCGGTTTCCAGTTTTTCTGCGCAGGTTGATTGAGCATGTACAAAATTCTTCTTCTCTCACGTCCGCACTATCGCTTCAAGATGGCGAAAAATGGCGGGAACATTTCAAACAAGATGAAAGATAAAGAGAACGTCTCAAACATATAAATCATCGATAATACTAGTAACGTAAAAAGGAGGTGGAATGAGAATGGAAAAAGAAAATTACCGTGGCAACAGAAAAAGGGAGATGATTTGGCGGGAAATCTAAGAATAGCAGATCATAGAAGAACAATTAGGCGGGAAAGGGAAATCACTCTAAGAATTGGATAAAAAATGGCGGGACATCTAGCAGACGACATTATTGAAGTTAAGGGGGAAATTGGAACAATCTCCGAAACAGAGGTGCATAGCTCTTCCTATGTCAGATTATCACCTCTGCCACACCTCGTCCTCCATATTGGATGTACCACGCCCTTTCTACAGTGACGTCGTATACATCCTGACGTATTTCACATTGTAGCGTCATGAAAATCGACCATTTGGAGAGGAATCTCTCCTTCCGGTGTGGCAGAGGTGATATCTCACGTAGGAAGAGCTATGCACCTCTGTTTCGGAGATTGAAATTGGAAATCACCCTAAGAATTAGATGAAAAAGGGAGATAATTATGTAATTACATAGGAAACAATAATGAAATGGCAATTGGCCTTTTAAAAATGGTTTGGTCCGACCTTCGGTTTCAGTATTTAAATACAAATAAACAGTTCCTGTTATCAACTCAACACGGCAGGCGTAGTTCATCCTGAACACAGCGCATAAAACTGTTCATATTTAGATTACTATGACATTGTTTACTGTAACACTGCACTAATTTTTTTAGAATTAAAATGTATTCAGGTAATTCATGTATTCATGTAACACTGCACTAATTTTGTTAGAATTAAAATGTATTCACGGTTTAACTTGTGTATTGTTAGCCAACTATACAAGTGAAACCGGAAGCGAAGAGTGTTTGTACCTTCATTTGATGGGAGAGTTCAAATTCAGGAAAACATAACCACATTATTTGCACAGGTCTATAGCAGACGAAACTATAGAATCATGGCGGGAAAGGGGAAATCACTCTAAGGATTGGATGAAAAGAGATTATCATTAAATAAAATAGGTTAAGGGGGAATGGCATGGAATCTAAAAATAGCATACGACACGATAGAAATTTGCCGGAAAAGGGGAAATAACTCAAACAGTTGGATGAAAAGGAGTTAGACAAAAGGACATTAGTCTAGAAGTTGGATGAAAAAAGAAGAAAATACAAAGAACAACATTGAAAAGAGGGATATAAAGGAGTGAATTGCTATTAAAAGATTTAAAAGGGTGGGACATGGAAGAAAATGAAAGAAAAAGAAAGAAAATATAAAGGAGAACATTAAAATGGGTATAATACAATTAAAACACAAAAAATTAGAAAATTTCCGACTTCCGGTCAAACTGGCTAACTACAAGAGAAACATACCTAATTCCGGTCACTCATGCAACGTACTACAACTCATTTCTGGTCAAAATGGTCGAATAGGGCTTTCAACGTACCACTTCCGGTCTACATATGGGAACATTACAACTTCCGGTCACGAATGCGTCATGTAATAAGGTTATACAATGTCCGTGTGGGGTCAAATTTCCGACTAAAATAGTTAAGGACTTTCAAGAGGGTTCCTTCCGCATCCGCAACATAAACACTTCGTGTTCCGGTAAGGTGACTTCCGGTGACATCCATTCCGGTCTACATCACTTTCAGTGACGTCAAAATCGGCTCCAACACGCTACAGTACCACAAATATAAGTTTCCTTGTCACTATATACTACCTTGGTCCAAATCGGTATTTTTCGATGTAGGGTACCCTCTATGGACTAGCGTCCGAATT
>MJUU01009565.1:13222-24275 GCA_002080025.1 Modiolus philippinarum
TCCTAAACTATACAAACATTTTAAGTACGGTTGCTAGGTAGAATTCCAAAAAATAAGTGGTCTTTGAGACTTTCAGGAAGTTTACCAAAATTGGAACCGCCTTTCAGAATCCTAAGTTATCAGAATTTTGTTTTTTACCAAACAAATTGTCACTGTCAGAATATAAGATAATATGCCAAAATTAAAAAGAAAATAAGTGTCTTTGACATTTTCAGGAAATTTACCAAAGTTGGAACCGGAACCAAAATTCCAAAAGCTTATTGCAAATCTATAGACTATATGCAACAATTCTGCATAAAGATTTGATCCCTAAATCCAAAAATGTAGGAGGACTTTGCGTCACATGCCACATGTGTCTAAGCAACATCTTTGGGTCTTTGTTAAAATTGACATCATGGGGCCTCTTGTTTGCACCAAGACCAATATCAAAAATCCGAAAGCTTATTGCGCATCTACAGACTATATGCAACAATTCTATAACAAAATTGAATCCCTAAATCCATAAATGTAGGAGGAGTTCGTGTCACATGCCACATGTGTAAAAATTGACAATGGGGCCTCTTGTTTGCACCAAGACCAATATCGAAAATCTGAAAGCTTATTCCGCATCTGCAGACTATATGCAACAATTCTACAACAAAATTAAATCCCTAAATCCAAAAATGTAGGAGAAGTTTGAGTCACAAGAAAAGTGTGACGGACGGAAGGACGGACAGACGGAGGGTATTACATTATCCCCGAACTTTCTTCGAAAGTGCGGGGATAATCAAAGTTCAAACTGAAACTTAATGACTTTATACAATTTGTATTTGGTCTAAAGCTTTGGCATGATTAATTGTAGTATGTCCCCCTTTTCAAGTCTGTCACTCATCTACTTCCTGTTTGCTGATAACTGATTAACATTAATATATGGTGGGGGGCATCCATGTCCCATGGACACATAAGTCTAAACTGTTAATGGTTGTGTTTTCTATATAATTTTATAATTTCTTTAAATACAGCAAAAATAATTAGGGATAAATTTTTCCCTTGTTGGACACCTATTTTATAAGGAAAATAGTCAGATTTCTCATGATTATGTGCTATTTCAGATTTAATATCTTTTTATTGTCCATTGTGTATGACCTTACCGGTCTACTAGTTCCTATTGTGTAACCTATTTAAAAATTTGAGTAAGCTGTACCTATTATTTTTTTGAGCAACTGGTATTGCTGGACTACAACATATATTGGAAAAAGTTTTTGGTGGATTGCTTTTGTTAACCAATCAGGATCCTTTTGAATTGTCCAACAATACTATATATCAATCTGTTATGGCCTGGGGAGGTTTTACCTTAATCTGTTGATGAAAATAGGGACAATAAATAGTTCACATTTAATGAAAAAATATTGTACTTTATTAAAATTCTTAAAATTACATAATTCAATAAAGGGCTACGCCGAGCGCAGCATGATACGACCGCAGCGTGTCGAACACTGAAATTTGAACAAGTGTAAAATAAAATTAATGTGGACACAGTAATTTGCTGGACACAATAAGGACCTTGTCACAGAAATTAACTGGACACAAACTGGTGAAAATGAAAAAAGCTCTTTTAATCCCTTACTACTAGGATATTGTAAGAGCTAAGAAATTCTGTTGACTACCATCAAGAGAAATCCAAAGAATAAAACTCATGTTGAAATCCAATGAAAAATAAAGATTTCACATGTTTTGAAGTATTGCAATTTGGCCCCTTTGAACCATTATAGCTTGGAAACTGAAGAGCAACGTAAAATATACTGCCATATCACTGAAAGCTTAAAAAGAGAACAATCCAAAGATAAAAATCCCATCAAAATCTAATGAAAAATAGACTTCACATATTTCTAATGATTGCAATTTTGACCTCTTTAACCCCTTATAGCTCGGAAACAGTAAGAGCTACCTCAAATCTGTTGACATAACCCTGAAAGCTTACATTGAGAGGAATCCAAAGAAAAAAATCCCATCAAAATCTGACGTAAAATAAAGATTTTACATATTTCTAAAAACAGCAATTTTGGCCCTTTTGACCCCTAATAGCTCGGAAACGGTAAGAGCTACGCCAAATCTGTCGTCATACCTCTTAAAGCCTACAATGAGAGGAATCTAAAGAAAGAAATTCCATTGAAATTGGAAGAAAAATAAAAATTCTAGGAAATCTGCATGTTTGCAATTTTTGCCCAATTGGGCCCCTGGTAGCTTGGAAAAGGAACAAGTTATTAAAAATCTAATGGTGCAGCGCTATGTTAATTTTTCATAAGGAATCCACTGCAAAAAACTGCATCAAAATCGGACTAAAAATAAAAAAATTAAATTTTTGAAATTTGCCCCCTTTGGGCCCCATTTATCTCATGAACGGCACATGCCACATGAAATTCGTTGGCATACTACTGATTGGAAATTTCCTCAGGAAGACACTGAAAGAAACCCCATCAAAATATGATGAATAAAAAAGATTCTACAGTCAAATATGTTAAAACATCAAATTTAACCCTTTTTGGCCCCTTTTCCCAAAACGGGTGGGCCACAATGACCAAAACTAAGCCAAGCCTTCCTTTTGTGCCAAGGAACATTGTGTTAAAATTTCATAAGGATTGGTCAACTGAAACTAAAGTTATTGACCAAAAACAAAAGTGTCTACAGACAACGACGACAACAACGACGACAACGACGACGACGCCGCCGCTGCCGACGACGACAGCACCATACCATTATACGATATATATACCATTAAAAATAAATATTGCAGTATAAATAAAGGGAAATTGAATTAATTGTCATTTTTTTCTTTCATTAATTAAATAGGTTTATCTCTCTTTAAGGTAATACTTTATCAAGGTAAACCTCCCCAGGCCATAACAGATTGATATACAATAGTTTTGTTGGACAATTCAAAAGGATCCTGTTAACAAAAGCAACCCACCAAAAACTTTTTCCAATCTATGTTGTAGTCTAGCAATACCAGTTGCTCAAAAAAATAATAGGTACAGCTTACTCAAATTGTTAAATTGGTTACACAATATGAACAAGTAGACTGGTAAGGTCATACACAATGGACTATAACAAATTTTGTACCATTGAGTAAAGCCAATACCAATAACATTTTTGTCTATCTATCTACATATAGTGTTACCCTTGTCCGTTCATACGTACATTCATAACATACGTAAGTTCATGACTTACAATGTAGGTCCATATTTCATGTATGGACAGGCCATGCCTTATCTTATAGACACTGCTTCTCTAGTTACTATACTAGTTTTTAAGAATTTTCATTTGTTTATAAACTTTGACTAATGTGCAAAGACAAACGTTGTGTTTTGGTGTTGAAGTGTAGTGTCCGTACCCTGTTTGGAAGAAGCAAAATTACTGAATACTTTTACTTTTAATCTACAATTAGATATATTTTATGGTATAAAACACTTTATTCTTTTGTCAATTTTCATCAATATTTGTTGAGATTATAAGGGTTTTTGACAATATGTTTCATCCAAAGTCACACACAATTTGATTTAAGGCCATGGCTATGCCCAAATAACATTTGTATGCAATATAGACTTTGGTATCTTAAGTGATTATTATTACTAAATTATTGAAATAAAAACTCGAAGAGCAAAGATTTTTAACATCAGTTGTATTTTCATAACCATTTAGAATTATTCACAATATGTAGTGTCCGTACTCCTTTGACAGCTGTCTTGTGGAGAACTCCTAGAATTGTACAAGATAACTTGAATGAAAAACTTTTGTGTCATTTACATTGAGAATATTATAGTCTCCATCATGTCCATTATATCTGTTTTTGTTGATGTTGATTCTTTCCTAATTAAATTTTATTTCAGTTGAAAATGTGTTTATTTTTTTTTATTTCATTATTATTTAATATACTACTTTCATAAGTCAAAATAATTCTTTTGCAGATAAGGTAAAATATGGATGCAATATCTCTTAAAATACTCAAAAGGGACCAATAATCTTGAAATTTTGCTTAAGTTGTCCATTTCTTCATACATGGCTTCAGTATTAATAACATTAAAAAGCTTTTTCAAATTTTTGTAGTGTCCATACCCCATTAATAAGTGCTATATTGTGAATATTTTACGAAAGGATATGGGGTAAATGAACATGAGACCATAACGCATATGTTAACTCCAACTGCAATAACTTTAATGAGCTGTATGGCCATTTCGGAAATTTATTCCTCATCAGCAGCACTAGAATCCAAACAAAGGAAATCCTTAATTTCAAAAAATGTTAAAAATGCAAAAAACCAAACGAAATCTGAACAATCAGTAATATCAAATATAGCTAAGGACAAAACTACGGTGGAGGGAGTTAATCCTTCGGTTTTACAATTTGCATAAATTTATATATAGATAAAAGTAATTGAAAAAGTGTACACATGAAGCACTTTTCTTGAAAACTAGGACTTTCTGTGCAAAACCCCTATATCTTCAGAAAGCTGAATAGTGTGGCTTTTGAACTATGGCAAAATGAACTTATAATAACACAGTTAATTCTAAGTCAGTTTTGTTACCCAGTTGGTACACTTTACTGTGAAATAGCCGCTTGCTTTTTCAAAACCATGAAAAGAAACAAAACTTCAAGCCCATGCATTAGTCATCTGGACCACGGAAGACATTAAACAGTTCACTAAATCTATGTTAAGGGGACCAATTTTTCGATATATTTATAAACTTCTGTGTTTTTATAGGGTAGGAAGTCAGAACAATATATGTTCCCAAATGGCAGCCATCTTGGATTAGGTGTGAACCTAATGGACATCTAAATTGTAGGGCATCATCTAAAAAGGTTAGTTCACCTTTTAACCACACAAGTGTGGACCCAAATAGATGTCTCGCCCTTCTCGGCTGGACTCTAAAGATAATGTGGTTTCTCTTCCACCGAATCATTATCATGAATTTTACATAGTATACAGCATAATTCACAAGCTGACCTACCACTAAAAGTTATTAAGGAACTGATCTAATCAAGAAAAATTAATATGTTCACTAGACTGTGAAATAAAGGTCAAGGACAAAAGTCACCTGCCAGTCTGACATGTACTACCCAAGACCAAGCTATAAACTAAATATCATTGACCTACCACTTATAAGTTATTGAGAAACTGACTTAATCAAAGAAACTTAACGTGGCCATTAGACCGTGAAATTGAGGTCAAGGACAAAAGTCATATGCCAGACTGACATGTACTACCCACAACCAACCTAAGTACTAAATATCATCGACCTACCACTTAGTTATTGAGAAACAGACCTAATCAGAGAAACTTAACGTGGTCACTAGACCGTGAAATTGAGGTCAAGGACAATAGTCATATGCCAGACTGACATGTACTACCCAAGACCAACCTATGTACTAAATATCATCGACCTACCACTTACAGTTATTGAGAAACTGACTTAATCAAAGAAACTTAATGTGGCCATTAGACCATGAAATTGAGGTCAAGGACAAAAGTCACCTGCCAGACTGACATGTACTACCCAAGACCAACCTACATACTAAATATCATTGACCTACCACTTACAGTTATTGAGAAACTGACCTTATCAAAGAAACTTAACGTGGCCACTAGACCGTGAAATTGAGGTCAAGGACAAAAGTCATATGCCAGACTGACATGTACTTATACTATAACTAATCCAAGATTCTGATTATCGCAAAATATTCAACGAATGGTCGAATAAGGCAGTAATTCACGAATGCGCGGAGCGCATGAGTGAATTACAATGTTTTTCGATCATGAGTTGAATATTTTCGATAATCAGAATCAAGGATTAGTTATAGTTTTTATTATATAGATCTTCACGCATATTTGATGGTTCCGTTAATGTTTCATTTCATGAACTACGTTTTCAAGATTAATCCGCTGTGACGTTTACTTAACAACAGCGTTGACAACGTCTATTGTGACGTCACTTCCTAGAGTGAAATTATGGAAAATAATTTCATAGTTAATTATCACTTTTTCTTTCACTGGGAAATCTCAATCTTTCACCACTATCTATATAATAATACCCAAGACAAACCTACATACTAAATATCATTGACCTACCACTTACAGTTATTGAGAAACTGACCTAAGCAGAGAAATTTAACGTGGTCACTAGACCGTGAAATTGAGATCAAGGACAAAAGTCATATGCCAGACTGACATGTACTACCCAAGGCCAACCTACATACTAAATAACATTGACCTACCACTTACAGTTATTGAGAAACTGACTTAATCAGAGAAACTTAACGTGGCCACTAGACCGTGAATTTGAGGTCAAGGACAAAAGTCATATGCCAGACTGACATGTACTACCCAAGACCAACCTACATACTAAATATCATTGACCTACCACTTACAGTTATTGAGAAACTGACCTAATCAGAGAAACTTAACGTGGTCACTCAACCATACAGTTGAGGTCAAGGTAACATGATTTTATGTCCGTCAGGTAGCACTTGATTTGTGCTACTACTAGACCAAAATATGATGTTCCTATATCAAAGGCTTTTCAAAATATCCTGTATTTTAGTAAAAGTTAATGCCGTCGCCGCCGTCGTCATACTTTGCACGCCTATGTCTCGCTTTCCACGACTTTCGTCGCGGGCGAGACAAAAAATCTAACAATATTTTGAGAACTTTCAAGTTATATTTGACTAAATTGTCAACAGCCAAGATTTTCCTCTTACAAAGAAATTTTGTCCACTTCTGAGGGATAATAATCTTTTTGACAATAATAACATAGTTTTATCCGTTATTTTTTTCTTTTTTTTTGTGTCTATAAATCTGATTGTCCTTGTAATGTATATATCACCCCCCCCCCCCTAAAAAAAAACAAAAATAAACAAACCAACAAACAAAAAGTTATTTTCAATAAAATGATAGTTTTTCAAGATTTTTCAAAACCTTTTCAAAATTCAAGTACTTTCAACAAGTCCTTTACAAGTATTTTTAAGAATTTCAAGCTCCTGTGCTCCCCCCAATCTTAGATCCACTGTAATAGTGTTTCAAAAGAGACCTTTAGATGTGTTTTCCTAAGGACAAAATGTTTAAGAATGTTCCCTCTACCTGCAATTTTGATGGATTTGGACGAGATGCCTGACTGCTGGACATCTTTTTTGAAAGGCCCAGTGTGACCAAATTTAATTGTAATTGGCCTAGTAGTTTCAGAAATGAAGATATTTGAATGCATTTTCCTGAGGGTATACAATGTATAATTAAATGTACTATGAGCAGTTTCAATCCATCGTGAATCAAATCTGAACACAATAAAAGTACAACCTCACCGAGTAAAAGTGAAACTCAACAATAAAATTTTTTTTGTAATCACAAAAGGGTTTGATATGTGGTGTTTAATTTGTAATATGGTAAAACCTAAGACTTGTTTATAATCCTGTATTATTTACAAGAAGGTAGAAAAAGGCAAAGTCTACAATGCATTCAAAATTCATAAATTTCATTAACTTAACGTCTTCCAAGCAATTTATATTTTGATATTTATACCTGTAGACAAACATGTCATTCAGAGAAACTTTTCATTGATAAATTAGATGGTATATACATATTCTACAAAAATCTTTGGAAATTTACTGTTAATTTTTCCTTCTCTATAAAATAAACAAATTGTAACCTGTATAAACATTTAAAACACTCATGCAGAACATTCACTAGAGTTTTTTATGGAAAAATAACCAAATAAGTTCTGCCTACTTTTTTTCTAGTCTTAGATGATTCAGTATACGTATGCAAGATAATAGAAGGCAATTCATTCACTGAGTTTGATAGAATAGAGCTATCAAGCTTTTTTTAACAATTGTATGACGTTTTTTTCTTTTTAAGTGTTAGTAAAAATTATGCATAAAATTAGGATCAAAATAGTGTTAATTTAACAAAGAGAGGGAATGAAAAGAAAAGGGTACTATTTCACATGATCAACCTAAACGTGAGGAAAGCAAGCAAAACTGAACAATTAGGTCAGTGTAATCATGCATTTCTATGGACAGGAAATGATTACCTTTAGTTGTATTGAGATTCCACTACTAATACTACTAGTGCCAGAGCTACTGTAATCAACCTACCAAATAAATTACAGTTGTCAAATTTATCAATCACTTTTTTAAAGTAATATCTCGCTTGGCTATAGCTCTATCTTTTATAGCTGATATTGGTTTAATTTAGTTTTTTTTTGTGGATAAATTATCTAGTGGGGTTTCAATTTCCCTATATTTATATTTTCTTTATATATAAGGAAATGGCTATAATTTTTTTCGATTATGAAACAATGATGTCAAAGTATTCAATGAGAGCTATTCCATTAATGAATAAATGGGAAGGTTGGTAGGCACTTTTTTCTGACCTAACCACCCATACATATTTTCAAAAAGACTTAATGTTCAAAGATACCCTCTTAACCCCACCACCCATCAAAAAATATATAAAGTGCCTTCCTACCCCTCCATACATTTTTTGGCTGGAATAGCTCTAACACAATGTAAATGCCTAGACTACATAACATGTCAAAATCATATCTTCCCTACCCGGACAACATATTTTACTGTATTTTTACAGGGTGATTTGTTCATATGTAACAGAACAAGACAACTGCAACTTGTCTTTGTAGTATATAGTGTCTTAAAATACCAGAACATAAAATCATTGTTAATTTTGAAACCAGCCTAAAGATTGTTACATTTAAAAATAAGGTATTTTTTGCTCATCCCTTGCTTTATCCAAAATACTTAACTGCTTTGTATCTAAAAGTATTTAACTGAAAGAGTGGAAAAAACTTTTAATGTAAATGTATGGAAGGGTCAAACCTACAACTCAAACAACTTTAATTCATAATAATAGAATATTTATAGTGTAACTAATTGACCGTCGTGAATATCAATAAAAATGTCACGAGTGCCGAACAACGCAGAAGGATTTAACGAGTTGCAGAACTTGTTCTGCAACCAGTTAAATCCACTGCGTTGATCGACACGAGTGACATTTTTATTGATATTCATGACAGCCAATTAGTTATGCTTTTTATTATATAGATTTCCTATTCAAAAACCGAGATTTTAGATGCGGATTATTTTTTTCATGTCAATACGCCAGTTGTTTACTTGACGACGACATTGAAGAGACATTGTGACGTCGCTTCATTAAGACGTCATCCAGTGACTAGAAATTCTTTATTGTCACCGGTGACAATATGACATTTATTTAACTGAGAAAACTCGATATATCACCGCTATCTATATAATAAAAGGTATTTAGGAAACCATCAAGCCTCCCTCCTTGACATTTATTTCAGGATCAGTCCCAAAGGACATTCATAGAATGGTTATATCTGGCAGAATGTGTTGCAACATTTGGAAGATCTTGATACTTCATAAATACCAAGAACACATCAATTTGGTGTTTGTAAGTTTTGATAACTTAAGTCACAAAGACTAAAAACATGTTAACTCTGGTTAAGTCATCTCAACATATCCATGTAAATGAAAGTACATGTATATGCATTTTGGATGAAACATTCAGTGAAAAAAAAAAAATCAGGTGTAAAATATATTTTTGTATATTGGTATATGCTTCAGGGAACACATAAATTAGTCCACACAATATTAAAGTTTCACCCTGATAGCTTACCTTTCTATGTTTACTATTTGGTGTTTTGCTTGGTGTTCCCATAAATCGTCTTTTGGCAGGTGTTGTAGGTTTGCTACCGTAAGTCATTTCTTCTTCCATCAACTTGGCTCTTGCTTTTGTCTACAAACAGAGAATACATTCCATTAAATGCAGTTCTTCAATGTTCTCCTTAAAAAAGATCATCATTTAATATGGTTGTATTTAACACAATTATTACACAATTATACAAATATTACATTTGAAATTTTGTACACCAGTATGATCAGCAGACTATGAGGGCTTTTTATTTTTCCACTGAAAGAATAACTTATAGAACCAGGGTTCAAGTTTTTATAAACATAGGTAATCAACGATTACAGAGTTCGCCTCGTTATGGCACTTTGTCACAGTAACAAAATTTTGACTGGATGTTGACATCACATTTGCATGCCTTATCAAGGTTACATGATCCTACCATGTATAGTGACCGTGATCTGAACTTGCCTGAAAACTTGGACTTAAATCACTCATGCACAAAACATAAGTCAAAGTGACCTACTTTTGCCTGGATGCTGATGTACCATCAGGGATGCATGCCTATGCAGGTTACATTATCCTACCATGTACAGTGACTGAGATCTGAACTTGTCCAAAAACTTGAATGTAAATCAATCAAGCGGAAAATATAGGTCAATGTTGGATGCTGATCTATCATCAGAGACTGATGCATATGCAAGGTTACATGATCCTACCATGTAAAGTGACTGATATCTGAACTCGTCCAAAATCAATCAAGCGGAAAATATAAGTCAAAGTGACCTAATTTTGCCTGGATGCTGATTCACCATCAGAGTTGCATGCATATGCAAGGTTACATAATCCTACCATGTATAGTGACTAAGATCTGAACTTGTCCGAAAACTTGAATGCAAATCAATCAGAGTAAAATATAGGTCAAAGTGACCTAATTTTGCCTGGATGCTGATACACCATCAGAGTTGCATGCATATGGAAGGTTACATGATCCTACCATGTATAGTGACTGAGATCTGAACTCGTCTGAAAACTTGAATGTAAATCAATCCAGCGTAAAATATAGGTCAAAGTGACCTAATTTTGACTGGATGCTTGCCTACCATCAGAGATGCATACATATGCAAGATTACATGATCCTACCATGTATAGTGACTGAGATCTGAACTTTGACGTAAACTTGAATGTAAGTCGTTCAAGCAGAAAATATAGGTCAAAGTGACCTAATTTTGCCTGGATGCTGACCTACCATCAGAGATGCATGCATATGCAAGGTTACATGATCCTACCATGTATAGTGACTGAGATCTGAACTCGGACGTAAACTTGAATGTAAGTCGTTCAAGCGGAAAATATAGGTCA
>MJUU01009566.1:2966-21022 GCA_002080025.1 Modiolus philippinarum
ATTTCATTTTACATCCATTTGATCCACAAAAATCATCAAAGCGCAAATTATTGTTGCAAATTATGAACATATTTTTTGAAAATCAAGAAACAAGAATTATCTACTGAGTGTGTGTGTTTTAATTAAAAATAACTAAGTAGTTCTTTTAACCTCATATAAATGCATTGAAACAAATGAATGTCCATTGCAATTTACAAAAATGAACAAAAAAGGAGAAAAACAATATGTTCGTAGAATGTGGTCATTAAACGTCAATTTATTTTATAGCAACACTAAATCTAGGTGACTATGAATAAAAATAAAACACTTAAAAATAATCATGTGAAGCAGTTCAGATACAGCTGTGAGAAGTGTTGTGGAACTGCATTGAAAGATGAAAACATATGTACAGTATGTAAAACATAATGATAAAAATATCCTAAAATGATACAGAAGAGTATTGAAAAAAAAACTTTCAGATGGGATAAGAAAACAAGTAAAATAAAGAAAAATGTCAAAAACGACTGACGATATCGTACACAACTTACTAGAGGTAACACGGCTTAAATAATCTTGACGCTGCTATACTATGTGGAGATGTCAGAAGAGATAATACCAGCTAGACGTTATCCTACCGAAGTTCTTATTTATTAAATATCTAACCATGCATGTTCACTTGTGTTCGCTACAGAATTTTCGCTCAATCATTGCATACGCTATACTATGAAGGGAAAGCATTATATTATTATATTGAGAATTAAAGAAAAAACATAATAAATATGAAAAAATGAGTGTTATGTGTTTGATGCACAAGAACTGCTCGTGAGAAGTACTTACTTGATTACACAATAAGTAACAGCTACGAATATTTAATACACTTAAACAATTTTCAGGACATTTTAAATTTGTTTATTTAAAAACCTTGTATCTCATTTTTTTTTATCCATGACCGTATCACAGCTATTCTGGACAATAGTCTGAAATATCTTCTTTTGAATGCTCCATAAGGTGGTGCGCAGTCTGATAATGTAAACCGGGAATTTTTCGCGTTTGGATTGGAAGCGCGAAAATAGAACGGCGCGAATATACTTGTCTGTCATTGAAGTCAATGGTCAACAATTCAGCGGCGCGAATTCAAAACTGTGCGAACTAAAACCCGGTCAATTTACCGCGAAATAAAGACGGCGCGACCATTTCCCGGTTTACAGTATACAATGTGCATGTAGAAATTAAAGATACATAGAAATATTATTGTGATTAGATATAGGAAAATATTATTAAATTGAAATTTGATATTGAATATTTCACTGATATCAAGTTACGCCACTGTCTGCTAATACCAAGAATAAGCAATTCTTTTGCATTTAAAATTTATCAATGATATGCAATAATATCATTCCAAGGTCGATGTACATGTACTTTCCGTCTGGTTTGTACGGAAGCATATTGATGCCACATGAACAAAATAATATCCCATTACTATCTCATAATTATGAATGATAATTCATTTTCATGAGATAGTTACCTCATAAGACGAAAGATATTATCTAATTATAACGAGATAATTTTTCTTCATGTGGCATCAAATCACGTCATATAAATTAGATTAAGGTAGATGGGTACTCCAAAATTTTTTTCCATAGATTTTCTTTATTTTCTCAGGAAAGTTTCCTTATTATAGTAGCATTAAAATAAAAAAAATAAAAAAGGGGGGGTCACCGTGCTTGTAAGAAATATAACTGATATCATAATAATTAAATGTTTCTAATGAATATATAGGGAAAACCAGGTTTTTTGTTGTTTTCTTTAAAACTTTTCCATAGAATTCTTTCTATTTTACTCATATGTTAGCCCTTTGAACATACTTTCAAAAGATATAAAGAAAAATGGGGGTCACCGACTTAGTTTTCCATATAATTTGAAAAATGTGAATTTTCATAGTGATATCTAAATAAAATATTTTTATCAGATTATCTCCCTTTTTCAAATATCCTTTTCAAAACTATTTAATTATCAAATTACCATACTTCATCTAATTAGATAAATACATGTAAAATCAAGCCAATGTAGGTCCTTTGCGTCCTGTGTCTATGATATAGTATTTATTGATACATCACAAATTAAAATATTGCATTTTTAAAAAGCAGATAATACCGCAACAGTATTATTAACAAATTCAAAATGGCGGAAAACTACTGATCTACCTTAATTCATGTTCTACGGCAATATTTTAATTGTAAGAAAAACTATCTAGTTAAATATCTAGTTATCTTTGACACATTCCCCGTTTCCCTTCTTTTTCCTATCTAGTTATAATAATCTTATTTGGTTTATTTTTTTAACATCTTATTTTACATGAAACGACGCTAGTAATCGTAGCTTTGACGGACTTAGGATAAATTCGATATTTGTACGCTCTAAATTTTTTATACAAATTGCGAGCATATCTTTCATGTCTTAGGGCAAACACTTTTGATGACAAGGCCCTATAAAAACTTATCATAGTTATGAGATATTATTTCACAATTAGTAGATCGTATCTAAAAATTATGAGTTAATGCTACAAATTTATGAAATAATTATCTCATCATTATGAGATGCTATCTCATAATGATGAGATGTTATCTTATAATTATGAGATAATTATCTCATAATTATTAGAAAGTTTTCTTCTTCTTGTGGCATCAAGAAGCCTCCGAAGGTATGAGATAATTTGCTTGCATCCATATTTTTATATCAAAGAATACATGCACTTTGCGCTCTTTCTTCTTTTCTGTAAGCTTTCCCAGTCTGTCTTATTAAATACGTAGAGGTCATGATCTATGACGATTTTGTTTTACAAAAAATCACCTTTGCCAAACTATATCGAAAGGCGTACACACAAATTTTAAATGATAAAACAATTAATATAATTTGTTTACTTTTCTGAGATTTATTTGGTATCTGTAATGTTATCTAAGTGAGGCGTAAAAATCATATCCTGTTAACCAGTGGAGATATAAGGCATTATGCACCTTCTTTAAACATTCCCTTAAAAAGATTTAAGGCTAGACAGGGATTTGGGAGTGCATTGTTTGAATTACTGAAATCTGGATTTTCCTTTCCTGATTATGACAATAGTTAGTTAGGTGATAAAAAATGAAAAAAAGGGACAATGCAATGTATTGCAACAAAACACGTGCTAGAAACATTGCAGTGGTAGTTAAAATTTAAACAGACACCAATATGAGTTGTTTGTTATATCATGCCATTCAAATTTAAATGAATTGTTCCATTAAAATTGCCAATTGTTAAGTTTCCATTCTTAATGTTGTTCATTCAATGACACTGAATTATTCAAAATAAAAATTGGTTAATTGGTGATCTCATAATTACTACTGATATTTGAGAATGTTTACAATAATTTTATTTATTCTTTGGAATTTAGTGCATTATTGTTTTTAGTAATAGTAAATAATTCAAAGGAAAACTTTTTGCTCAATCTTTTACATTGTCGATTTATAAATGTTTCTAATTTTCTGTCATTCATTAAACACAAAATCGAATGACGTCCATAATGACATAAACGTTGCTATATTGTCTACTATAAAGAAGTTATTACAGTTTAACGGATAATTAATGCACTGTGGGTCTTTTAGACAGACTGAATCTGCGACAAAAATTGAATCTGTGCTATAATGGATTTGTGTTTTCTGACATTGCGAATTATTTTGGCTCAATTAATCTTTATGTGTAAGTATCAAAGGATTTTATTCTTTTCATTAAAGGAATGTTCCATTAAAAAGCATTTGCGCAAATATATATCAGTTATTTGATCAAAAATGGATCAAAGACTCAAATGATCGGATTGCATTTTTAAGAGTTGTTCCTCAATGTGCTAAGAAAGTGTCATTTACTTGTTCAATCTTTATATAACATGAAAAATCAATAAATCATTTTGTTGTGAATTAGTAGTTATAAACAGTGTTCTGTTTGCAATATTTGATAGAATCATTATTTGTTCTGAGGGGTACCATGCATTTCTCTTCTGTTACAAACAGAACACTGCATATTACTACTATGGTCAGGGTTAGGGTCAGAGTAAGGGTTACAGTAGAGTAAGGGTTAAGGGTTAGATTATACATGTAGATAGGGTAAGGTTTAAATAATGGTTAGGATTAGAGTATGGCAAGGGTAAGTTGAGGTTTGAGGTTAGTGTTAGAGTAAGGTTAGGGTCTGGTAAAGGGTATTAGTGTATTGCTTTTCTTAGCGCAGCAGCAGCAGCAGCAGCAGCAGCAGCAGAAGCCGCATTACCGTAGCGCAGCAGAAGCCCAATCACCCTAGCGCAGCAGTAGCTGCAGAAATATAGTGAAATGAGCACGAGAGCAAAGCTAAAAGTAAACTAGTGAGCAACTCGTGAGCCGTGTGAGCGTATTTAAGATGGAACTATAACGTGACGGTACCCAAATTAGACCAAGTTTTGATGTTTTACCTTACTACTATTAAACTTTGCAAACAAACTGAATAAATTGTTATTTTATTTATTCCTCAGACCTTTAGTTTATGTAAAGTGATAAAAATCATTTTTTTAACAAAAAACAAAATTCTTTATTGCACTATAATGCTGTTAACAGACATTTATAGGGTACAGCGATCCCCTATAAATTGTAATATAATGTGTGGTATATAGAACAATCATATTACATTAACCTTATCGTAACAATTTATATATTTATGAGATAGAAAATCATTTTTTATGTGTAAATGTTACTTTTTTAAAAAATATTTTTTTTAAAAAGATGTGACGATTTCGATTTTAAAACATTAAAGGCTGATTACTTTCTAAAGAAAACAGAATCATTTTTAAAAAAGTGATAAAAATCCTGGTTCGAAGCTACCTTGAATTATTTTATTGTAAACTTTGCAGCAAGTGTACGGTTAATTTGCAACGAAGAGTACCCAAATTGCATCTATGTTGGAAAATTCTATTCTGGTGCAAAATGTTAGTTTTTATTTTCGTTTTTAAACTTTAAGCTAGTTCTGGAAAGTGTTCAGAAGTCAAAACATTTAACGGAAAATTAAGTTAAAGTTTTCTAACAATTTGTGGATTTAATATGACAAAATTCTGTATTTTTTTTCAAAATGGCGGCCGCCAAAAATATATCAGCAAAATTTTTAAGGGATGGCAATATGTTTTCTTTATTCTTATACCAGCTGCAGTCAGAAAAAATTTTGTGCTCAGTTTATTGTCACAGTTGCTGTAGTTCCAGGTCATTATGTTCCATCGATACAAACCTGTTTGTTGACATTCAGTACCAGATCGGGCTAGTTATTAAAACATGCCTAAGGTTTTTGCTTTTGCACCTTAAGTATACTTATAAACGATATTTTATTTGTTGGACCATTTGATTGATTAATAATAAAGAAGTTTACAACCAAGATATGGATGAACTGGGAAAATGTACATTTTTGCATCCGTCGCAAGGATTTTGTTTCATTATGGCAACAAATTCCTGAGAACTTACTCTTCATTCTTATGTTTTTTAACTCTTCCTAGCAGATAAAGTTACCCTGTCCATTTCGGCTGATGCAGATAAAAAGAAAAATGATAAAAAAAATCATTTGATGCACTTCCTGAAAGACTAATTACGATTTCCAGCCATCCTTTTCTCGCATGGTGATGTTAGGGTGAATTATTAAGTAAGAGACTTCAATAAAAGAATATCATTTGGATAAAACCATTGCATCGTTAAAACGGGTGTGTGTAAAATTGTACGCAATACTGGACAATCAAATTGCAGGGATTTCAACCAATCAGAAGCCTCATTCTGCCATGGATTGAACAATCAGAATGCCGGAAAATCATCCAATCACATCGCGCCTGACAAAAAGTAACTGACCAATCAGGGCCACCGAAACAACCAAAGTTTACTATAAAAGGCAGAGCAGAGGAAGCTTCTCATTAGTCATGCCAGGCAAGAGGAAGACCGATATCGTCGAGAAAGCTATGAAGAAAGCTTAGCTAACCACATCAACAAAGATAAGAAAACCAGCTAAAAAGGATACTGGCACTGAAACTCCCTTGAAGATGCCATTAGGTGGACGACGATATGTATAGTTGACAGAATGGAATGGATCAAAGAGAGTGTACCTGAGTTTTGTGAGAGAGACGGTGTTCCTACCAAATCGGGTATCAGCTTTACCCTAGTGGAAAATCCTATGTGATGTTACGGATGCAGTGGACGACTTTATTAAAAAAAGTGAAAAACAGAGAACCTGTGGACTGGCCGTACCATATGGGAGCACCTCAGTCAACGATTTGTGTGAGAAAGTATTTTGTACCCAATGAAGAACGGACATTGTTTCCTACAAAGTCAGGTGTGACCCGTACACCATATGACCGGAAAGAACTAAAGAAGACACAGAACCCGAACTGAAAAGTATGGACATAAAAATGCCTTCATCCTACAAAGTATGTCCATCCTCTTTACATCAGACAAATGTAAGGAGGATGGACATACTTGTGACGGAAGAACCAGCAATTAAGACAGAATACTAAAACTGACATTAATGTAAAGACAAAAAAAAAATAGAATGTTACTGTGATTTTGTTTAAATGAAATACAAATGCAAATGTAACGAATTGTTAGCGATTATTATGGCCTAAAGGATAAAGAGCTATACCCCAATCTCCGAACCATAATCCCACAAAAACCAACCACCACTATTACCATCACCTTCTCCTCCACCAGAATATCCCATCGTCCTACCACCACATCAGCCTCCTCCGTCACCATCCCAATATCCTATCATCCCACCACCACCATCGGAACGTGAAATGAGCAAGCGAGCACATCTAAATTCGTACTCGCAAGCGACTCGTGAGTCGTGTTAGCATACTAGTGAACATAAATATAAAGTCGTTAGCAGTATTAGAAAATCACGAGTTATCTCCCAGACATGACAGAAGACAACCAGAGATCAATAAACAAAAAACACACCCCTTTACGAACGCGAACAAAATAGGAGACACCCACAGATATACAATACAATGACAACTACCAAAAACATTCGAGCGACCATGCACGATTTTTTCCGACTAGGGAAAATACCCGACTTCTGGTATAAAAATGGGGACACATCCACTTTCGGTCGCGCATGCGTAATGTTATGATGTTATTGGAGACCCCTGTTGGGTCTTGTACTGTTCAAACCCATCATTTCCAGTCAAAATGGCTATCTATAGCCATCTTCTTCCGATCGCACATGCGCGCTGTATTTATTGATGAAAGGAAGATAACAGGAAACACCTACAATGGCCGAGCATTACAATCACACGTCACAATCAACCAGGGAACTGCACAAGAAAAACAACAAAATGACAAAAGACAAATACAGAAAACGATAGAAACTCGGGATAGCCGGACTTGGGACTTGGTAACAGCCAGCGGTAGGGTTAAACCGGTTTATGGATACCCAAACCTCCCCTTTCTCTATCCCGTTTCCCTAAAAGGAAAGAATAGACAAAACATAATTTAGAAAGATGGGTGGAGGAGTGCTCGCCGCTAAACTGCCGGCTATCTCAAGGAGCCTAGTCTGCTGGTCACTGTCGGACTACGGAATAATAATCAAATTCAAAACTTCCCGAAGGGTTTGGTAAAGAATCATCATGGATTTCAGTAGACATCGACAGTGTCAGTGAGAGGCCAGTATAATTGTAAAATCTTCAGGTCATTGGATCCCAAAGCCAATTTAACGGAATCATGAAGAATATCCGGTCAATATCCCCTATTACGTAAAGAATGCAAGTTACGTCCCAGTTTTTCTGGATTTTTTTTATCATTTTTTGACATTTTTTAACAACATGAGCAGAACTGTGCTCATATATTACTTGTATTGTTCAGGTTACGCGGTCAGATGGCATAGTGTTTATGTGCAGTTAAATGTAGGTCATTTTGTAATTATCGTTTTCTAGGTTTCATGCAAACTATGGTTAGCATAATCGGTCAAAAATGTTATCAAGCACTGAACTAACTTATATGGTTACTTAGACAGTGTCGAAAATCGTTGAACGGTGCGGGCTGATGCCCTAACCATTCGACTATATTCGACACTATCTTAATATGTTAGTATGTTCAAGGCATGATAACTTATAATGTTGAGAAGCAGTTCATAACAAATACACAAATGCAATGAAAAGTGTTAAGGAACTGCGTTGAAAGATGAAAAGAAATGAACAGTGGTTCAAAATATAATGATAAAAATATTCGTAAATGATACAGAAGAGATTTAAAAAAATGCCTTCAAAGGGGATATGAAAAAACAACATAAAAAACAAATGTCAAATACAACTGACGGTCTCAAACAAGACAAACTTACGGTTACACAGCTAAAACATTTTTACCGCTGCTATAAAAAAACAAGACGTGTTTGTGAAACACTACCTATGCCCCGTGATTCTACAGAAAAATATATCAAAATACCCAATTTTACCCCTTTTTGACCTCTGTGACCTTTGACCTAATTTTTTTGCATATTTATGTTCCTCTTGACAAGACCTATACACTTGTCTAGTATTAAGTATCTTACATAGTTCAAAAGTTTTTTATTACCATAAAAACACCCTATTCAATCCCTTTATTCTGAAACGGATGAAGCCCCTTTGGGCCTCTTGTTTATTAACATTGTTTTAAAAATGTATCTGTTTAAACATGCCATAAGAAACATACAGAAAAATACTGGATTAAGATCTGACAAACAATTTAAAAAATCAGTTTTTTTTCTGTTAGGGCCTCTTGTTTCTCCAAAACGGTAAATGCTACCTCAAATCTGTCGACATACTACAGTTCTGCAATTTTATTAGCAATAACATAAAACAAACCCCTTCTCAATAGCTATAGGATAAATAATACAGTCAAATATGTAAAAACAGCCAATTTCACCCCTTTTTAACCTCTGTGACCTTGCCCTTTGACCTGACCTATTTTTTTTGCATATGTATGTTCCTCTTGATTAGACTTAGGACTGCTTCACATTCGAACAAAACTTTACTCGTTGCCACTTACTAAATTGAATGCACTGTATAAAGAATTTTTAAAAATTCTTTTACTTCCCCATCCTCATCTTTAAACAAATGAGACGCAGTTATCCCTGATTTTGGTCAACACAGATATTCCATTCTGTTTAAGAATACGCAAATGTAGAAGAACGCCGTCCGTTTCTACAATAAAGTTTGCTAAATAAGGGATTGGATGCCATCAACATGCCAATACACTGCATCACAAAAATGTAAAATTACAAAATACCTCCATATTTTAAGAACACATCGGATCAATCATCTCATATACCTATACTTCACCGATAGCATCTAAAATTTTCAACCATTAACGTATATTGCAGAGCCTTACCACCGACGACCTCAAGTCTAAACCACCGGATTGTTCATGTTTAACACCTTACAGATATAGTCCCTGTGGTCACGTCATAACAGGAGACTTTAACATCATCGATAACCCGTCTCTCCGTGATATCCTTGCAAAGGGACACACATTCCGTGAACCACGATCCATCAACTGGGAACAAAATTTTAAACTCCTTATGGATGCTGTAGAGTACTACGACAGGAAATGGATTAAACGTGAACAAGATGAAGACCTTGATTCTCTTTCGGAGAGGATTAAGGCTGTGAGGTCCATGATACTTAAATAAATTAGTCACCTACGAGGATCAATGAGAACTAAAGCATCATCCACTTTCCAAAATGCCGATGTTGCCAGATACTTGTCCCCCATTCATGACAGATATGTTGTTGTTCCGGCAGATAAGGCCCCTAATAACATCATTTTCATATGTAAAAATCATTACATCGAATGTTTAAAGAAAGAACTTGGCATTGGTAACTCTCAAGGCAATCCAACCTACACAGCTACTACTCTGTCTAACGAGGAGATATAACAGAACCATAAATCTCTTTTGCTTTCCTTTGGGATTTCAACCGGGGATGAAGACACCGATCTCCCTTCCTTGTGCTGTGTGCCAGGGTTGTCCAGGTACAGACGTGCATCGCTGGATCTGCAAAATGTTCCACAAAACCTCTTTCTAAGCTTTTAACCTCCATCTTGACAGCCGTAGAAAAGGGTCTTCGAAACTACTGTGATACTAGCTTTTCAAGAAGTGGTGTAATTGCAATGTGGATATTAGAAGACTCTGGGGGTCTGCTTGGCGTCCCAGGGTCGAGATCATTGTTGCATTGTGGCGGCGTTGAAGCTTTTGGCTTCTCCGCGCTTTGTGCTGCCGTTCCTCGTGGACGACTGAAATCTTGACTGAGAGATATAATACATAGATGTTTCTCTCGTAGGAACGGCAAGCGGGGATGTAGGTACATTGTCATAGGCTGAGAGCAAGCATACTTTGTGAAATGCGACTCAGAGTCACAGAAAAAATACATGGAGGAAGAAGTGATTAAAATGATAGAGTTTCTAATTGACAATATGTTTGTCCTCGACAAACTGTGCACCTCTTTTTGCCGATCTCGTTGGGGGCTTCTTCGGAATAGGGACAAAAGGCTGGCCCAGTCCTTTGGTTTCGGCTTCCGTTGTGTGGGTGATGTTTTGTCACTGAACAGCCCTCGCTTTGGTGATTTTCTCTATCTTGTTTGTCTGGGGTTGGGGTTGGGGTAGCTGCAAGTGCTTCCGCATCGGCCTCGTTCCTTGGCCTTCATCTTGAAATTGACAACAGAGGTACATTACAAACTAGGTTGTATGACAAACGCGATGACTTCACTTTTCCAATAGTCAACTCCCCTTTTCTTTGTAGCAACATTCTAAAAGCACCAGCATATGGAGTTTGCATCTCCCAACTCATTCGCTACTCAAGGTCTTGTGGTCGTTACAGTGACTTCCTTGGTAGAGCCCAGTTGCTTACAAAAAGACTGCTTAAGCAAGGGTACGTTGCCAAGAACTTAGAGTCATCACTACAGGAGTTTTGTGGCCGACATCGCGATCTTGTTAATCGTTACGGGATATCTGTTTCTCAGGTGACAACAGATCTTTTCCTCTACAACTTAAGTTTATTTTTCCTCTATCGGATTTGACTTTACTACCGGAGTTGACATGTTCAACACGGCTGGTGTCTTATAAGAAGCTGGAGATGCTTACTGTACCGGTACACCTGATCTCACCCATGGGTCCGTGTTGTTCATCTGTATGTGTGTCTTCATTTTTTCTTTTTTGTCCCGTGCTCAAGTGGTGTCCCTGTTCCTTAGTGTTTCCAATGTTGCCTTTTGTCCATGGATTGTTCGTTCTTTTGACTGACGGTTCGGTTCTCACTTACTTTACTATACACTTTCCAAGTATGAAAAGTCTAACTTTCATAGTTCAAAAGTTTAAACCAAGGTTAAAGTTTCGGACGCACAGACAAACAGACAAACAGACAGGACAAAAACAATATGCCCCCGATCCTCGATCTGGGGCATAAAACTATCTTTGACATTAGTCATATAATTTACGAAATCTACAAATACTACAAATGCACACGTAGAAAATAGTGAAACGCATCTTTAACATATAGTTAGAAATTGAATTTATGGAAATACATTAGTATATGGCAATTTCTCTCTATATGATAAGCGATCGGAGATCAACTGTTTAAAAGCAATGTTTAGCCATCACTAGGCGGGAAGGGTTGTTTGAATTACTGATTTCTGGATTTCCCTTTCTTGACTACAAAATATTAAGTTAGTGATAGAAGATGGAAAAATATTGGATCAAGTCAATATATTGAAGTAATTTCAGATTTTACACAAGTTCCGGTATATGTATTTCCAAATGTTATGATTTGGCCCTTTGCACTGAAGAGACATAATATGTCGAATTGCGCATATGCAGAATCTAAATTAACATTAACTGCGGTATTTTGTTATTTATTACCACTGGATCGATGCCACTGCTGGTGAACTGTTAGTCCCCGAGGGTATTCACTAACCCAGTAGACAGTACTTCGGTGCTGGGCCGAAAACCAAATTTATTTTTTTTGGAACCTTGCGATATCTAACAAAATTTTGTTCAAAACTAAGGATTATCTCCCTCTCGCATAGCTCTACTCTTAGCTTATTTTTGCTTTACTATTTAGACCCTATTTGTATTTTTCCCTATCAGATTTTACATAAATTTTCCAAATGTTTTGATTTGATCTGCACCGAAGAGACAAATAAAGTTGTCGAAGTGCGCATATGTAGAATCAACAATAACTTCGGTATTATTGAAACAACGCTTGTTAGAATAATACGGTGCTTGTTAAAATTTAAAGGGATGCCAGTATAATGTAATGTTTTTTTTCCAGAAAGTGTATGTTAATGTCTGTTACATCATTCTATTCAAATTTTAATGAATTGTTCCATTGAAATTGTCAATTGTTGTGTTTGCGATCTTTTAAAATGTTAGTTGAGTTAAATTATCCCGAGTGATAAAATTGCAACAATTCAATTTATTCTTTGTATTAAGTGCATTAGTGCTTCTGGTACTACTAAATAATTGAAAGTTAAAATTTTGCCTAGTCTCTCTTTACATTGTCAGATTTTAAATGTTTCAAATTAATATACATAATTACTTAAGTTTTATTCATCAAGTACAAATTTGAATGACGTATACGTTACTACGTTGTCTACTATAATGACGCTTCCACAGTATGAAGGAATCTTACTGCACTATAGGTCTTTCATAGAGAATCTGTGATACGATGGATTTTAGTTTACTGGCACTGCGAATCATTGTGACTCAATTAATCCTTATATGTAAGTATACAAGAATAAATAAAGCATATAATTATTTTTAAAATTTCTTTTTGTCTTTAATTTATAGGGCCGTAACTGCCATAACAAGGTATTCGCGTTTGTCATTTACACGAAAACATCGATATTATCCTAAGCTCAACCAATCTATGACGTCATAACGGCTGCTAGTGTCGTTTTATTATAAAGTATACTAGTAGAAACCCGTCATTCATAGCTTAAGTACTAATTAATAAATGTAATATGCTTAATGATAGAAACCAATAATATTTTTTCTAAGCCTTCCCCAAGTTAAAGTCACACACTGGATATCTCGATAATGACCCGACGGGAGTTGACACTAAGAACGCATGCAAATGCTTATGTAATATTAAGAAATTTGGACATTCTCATCAATGAACCGCGGAGTATTTGTCCACCGCAGGTCTTAGTGGCCGAGAATGCAAATTTGACAAATGAGACCATCAAAGATAAGAGAACTCCACCGCAGTGAAAGTTAAATTTCGTTACGCATGGCAAGCGAGAGACCCGAAAACACTTCACACTGTATGGGACAAAAATTAAATCGCCAAGCTATAATAGATATTACTAGTTGTGACAGACGACGGACCTCTAGCGTAGCTTGACATGTTAAGAAATTATCGATGTTTAACTTGATACGACAAATCATTTGCTATTGCTTTTTTCTCCCTGTCACACAAGGACATTTGTTCCTACACGGTGCAGTGTTTGTTGTCCTAATGATCTAAGAAGTGAAAATAAATTTACATAAAATTTATATCTTCAATTTATTAAGCTAAACATAAAAAATATGTAGAAATATGATTTTGAACCTTAAATAAATATCAAACTTTAGATATTTAGTCATGCCTGAAAGACAATTTCGTAAAAGAAAGGATTTAAAAAATAAAATTTTAAATCTGAATTTAAAATGAAGGGAAATACTTATACAATGTAAATGTTTTGTCCCAAATATCCCATATCCCATTAACAAAAGTCGTAAATATCCCGTATCCTAATATACCCTAAACAAGCCTCAACATACAGCATAAATTCGATAAAATTCGTAACCTCCTTCACACAGAAATATACGGAAGCCGATAGGGGTCATTTGAAAAAAAATATTTATGTCGTAATTACGACATGGGATGTCGAAATTTCGACAAATTATGTCGTTATTACGACATACTGATGTCGAAATTACGACATAGCGATGTCGAAATTACGACATAGTGATGTCGAAATTACGACATAGTGATGTCGAAATTACGACATAACGATGTTAAAATAACCACATAGCTAATCACATTTTCATCTTTTCTGAAACCGCTGATGCAAATTCAACCAAAATTAATAGAAATAATGAATAGAAGATCCTTTACCAAGATTGTTCATTATACCGATTTGACAAAAACATGGCCGCCTGTACGGAACTTAGTTTTACATTGGCCCTATTGGTTTTCATCTTTTTACCACCCTAAAACCACTGAAGCAAATTCAATCAAATTATACAGGAATGCCTGACGCATGGAAGGCAATCTACAAAGACTGTTCACTTCCTTCAGATCCGATAATGAACATGACCGCTAGTGAGGAACATATTTAGGACCCTTTGGGAGGTACATCATTTTCATCGCCTACTATTTAGCATATTGGCAGCTGAGCGATACAGGCTCAATGTCCGAGCCTCTTGTTTGCTAATTTTCAATGGTGATATATTTTCAAACATCTTCCACTCTGAGATTATAAGGCGGATTGTACCCAAACTTTTAATGAACATTATAGTACTATGTATCTTGTATACAGAACTGATGAGGGGGATTTTTGATTGGTCGATAAATGTGACCGCTGTTACTACATGTAAAAGGGACTAGATCATAGTGGCCAAAATGATATAGCCTAAAGTTTTGTACACTTCTAGTATTAGAAATGGAACTGGGTATTAAAATGTTACCCCAAGTAATGCTTATAAAAATCGGTTACTATTGGAATACCATTGGAACTTACGGGATATTCAACAGTTTTTCTAGACTTAAAGTATATCACAAAAACTGTGTCTAAAAATGCTTTTTTAAACATTCAAAGCATATTGCATGCCCCCAAAAATGTGAAACTTCTAGTTCTTTTTAAGTCATGATGTTCAAAGTGGGCTAATCATTCTCATGAAGAGCTTCATGTGACGTAAGGATCCGTTGATCTATGTTGTCCTTATTTCCCTTTTGTGTCAATTTTTGTTAGTTTTTATCTTAATATTTTCAATCATCATCTCTTAAACTACTAAATGGCATTGAAACCAAACTTTACCATAGTTATGTTAAACGCATTTTCATTAAAAATTGTGTTCCAGATTTTCGCCGATTAAATAAAAACATTCACGCGTCTCACCTTAGCTTTAATACAGGTTCGACAGCAATTTTTATGTCCCGGTTATTTAAGTACGATATTTGCCCTCGAACGTCCATCCGACAGATCTTGGTTGAAATTTATTTCAAATTTCAAGAACTACACATGGTACAGTTTTGATATTTAACAAAAAGGAAAGTTCTTGGGTATTACAAATTTGTTTAGCTGTGATATGTCACCATAACTTACATTTTTTCGCTTGAGTGACTTGGTTACGTTGTTTGGTTATGGTCAAATTCTCAGGTACTAGACATAGCACATGGTTGATACTTCAATCACACATGGACTGGTCGTAGACTACAGGTTCACCAGTGGTTAAGTTAACATGACCAACATGATTGTTTTGGTTGAACGACTTGGTTAAGTTTCCATCGTTTTTGTCCATTTCTAAGGAACTAGAAAGACATGGTACAATGTTGATAATTCACATATGGATTAGTCACATGTAGACCATCAGGATAAATTATGAATTTGGTTTTCATGACCAAGATGTTCTCCTTGAGCGACTTGGCTATTTTTTTGAGTGACTTGATAATGTTTCAGGCTAAATCAAGGTTCATTTCACAGTTACTAAACATAAAATCAGGATAAACTATGAATTTGGTTTTCATGACCTAGATGTTCTCCTTGAGCGATTTTGCTATATTTTTTAGCGACTTGGTAATGTTTCAGGCTAAATTAAGGTTCATTTCACAGTTACTAAACATAAAATAGCATTGATACTTTTACGAGTAAATTGGTCTCGGGGGTTACACGACGATAGTCCGAAGGGCCGAAAGTCCGATAGTCCAAAGGTCAGATAGTCCAAAAGTCCGATAGTCCGAAGGTTCGATAGTCCGAAAGTCCGAAGAAACAATAGTCCGAAAATGACCTTATGTAAACCAAGGTAGGGAAAAATGTAGCCATTTTGTCTAAAAACACATTCCCAAATTATGTTTTAAGAGGGCTACATGAAAAAGGTGAAATTCTTATGGTAACAGAAAGATAGCAGCCGACTTGACTAAAATAAAAGGAACGCGGTTTAATGTGGTTTTGTGGCTAATTGGGCGAGGTGCAATGAAGCATTAATGCGCCCGTTACACAAGGACAAAATTTAGTTTTTCACCTCATTCTGAGATAACATTAATTCACTGCGTACGATTACAAAGATACAAACAAAAGAAACAAAAACAAAAACAAAACAAAACAGAAAAAAACATTTTGAGACTCAAAGTTTCGACTTTTGAAAACTCGAAATTTCTTCTTTTTTATCCGAAATTTCTGCTTTTTAAAACTCATATTTCGACTGTTCCGACTTTTAAAAAGTTAAAATGTTGAGTTTTTGATAGCTGAAATTCATCAAAGATCAAATCAAAGTTTTTTTTCCTTTTAAATCCAAATTTTGAGTATTTAACTGTCAAAACTTTGAGTTATTCAAAAGTCGAAA
Source organism: Modiolus philippinarum (assembly GCA_002080025.1). NCBI lineage: Eukaryota > Metazoa > Mollusca > Bivalvia > Mytilida > Modiolidae > Modiolus > Modiolus philippinarum. The sequence continues at coordinate 19,541 of MJUU01009566.1, forward strand.
TTTAAGTTAAAATTTCGAAATTTTGAAACTTGAAAATTAGAATTTTACAATGATTGCCAAATCCGTTCATCTCCATTAAAATGATAACTATCAGCCCACAGCATAGCTTAACATTTGACCCTTCGGGAGTAGTTAGAAAATGACAATTCTGCCACAAGACCATTTTCCATGCAGAAATCCTGCTTCAGACCCCAATTTCGAGGTCCCGTGTTGCAAATTGGTATTGAGTGAATCGGGGATACTTAAAAGTGCTGGGAGGGAATGACCCACCAAAATATACTAAAAAATTTCGAAATCCAATAAATCATGAATTCTGAATCTTCTCAAAAGACGGATCAGCAAATCCGAATGCTAGGTCCCGAGCGGAAAGAGAGCGACGACGAAATGAGAAAGAGGGCACAGGCTCAAAGGGAGGCCAGACGCGATCCGATTCTGAGGTGGCGCGACCTACCTTGGGAAATATTCCAAGTGATGGGGGTCAAGGAGACGAAAAGCCAGTATGGGGACGGCATGATTCTGACGCCGGAGAGGAAAGGGATAGAGACCAAGGTCTGGGCGTGCAGTAGGTTGGTTCGGGAAATGCATCGAATACCGCGGAAAAAGTGGCACCTGCTCAAGATTGATAATTATGGGATGAAGAAGTCAAAGAAGAGTGGGCACGACTACTTCGATTTTGAAGTGGTGATTTGAGAGGACGTGGGAGAAGTCCTTTCTGATGGGGAAACCCATCAGAAAAGATATTTAAGGGCTGGCATCAGCGAGGGCCTTGAGAATGCTTGGCTAAATTTTCGATTAAAGGGGAGCGAGGGCTGGCGCCAACCGCGGTCAAAACCTCTCCCATGCTGCCGCTGGTAAGCAAACGACTGCTGATGGAGGCCGCAGCTAGGACGACGGAGACCACCTTATCAAATCGCGTATAGATGCGGAGCATGCGGGCATATTTCTGGACCTTGGAATCAAGGAAATCCTCGAATCGGGCATCTACTTCGTCGGTCATTTATCTAGGTGCCCTTAGAGAAGTATGCCAAGGAGGGGAACGTTCTTGAAGGGGCTATTGGGGCCAAGGATCAATCCGGAGCCGTCGTAGAGCTTACCATCGCGCTTCAGATATAAGCCGTCACCCTGGACGGTCTTCGGCAGTCGGGCTTGGGAGAGATATAAGCCCTTCCCGTGAGGCTTCACGCAGCAGACCTTGCCCCCTCTCTTGAGGTATAATCCAGACCCCAAGGCCTTATTGACGGCGACGCCACCCAGACCGCTCAAGGCACCTACTCTCAAGGCTGGAAGGACGGTCTTGGCTACCATGGGGAGGGCTCTCATCGCCAGGCCGGCGAGCATGGGGAGGAACCCACCTTCTTTCTGCATATTTTGCTTCAGCTGGGCGGTGCTCATCTCCAAGATCATTCCTCCTTCGCCGGCCCGCTTGAGCTTATTGATCTTCTGGATCTGCTGATTCGTGAGCAGCAACGTATCATTGCCCGA
>MJUU01009569.1:0-26461 GCA_002080025.1 Modiolus philippinarum
AAACATTTCCTATCTTATTGAAAAGGTATCTTCATTGTAAAAGATTAGAACACATTAGATCGATTCTAATGGAAAACAAACAACTGCTCCTGGTCACGTGCTCCTCCACTGAAGTTTCAAAATATCGTATCAAATATATTCGCCGCCTCCTGGCGGCGAATAATGATAGATAAGAGTCTGATACTTGTACCAGACCTTTGGCTTCAATTATATTTCATAGCTGAAACAAAAGTGTAATATTTAATTGAAGATAGTTTGTGTTTCCTTTTTTTCTTTCTTTCCCCGTACTTATGTGATGTCTTTACTATGTGTTTGCTATGTAGACACTTGCCTTTGGATTATTATTTTTAGACTGATGGTTAGGTTCTCACTTTACAGCATTTAACTTTCTTTACAGCTATATATTTTTGAAGGTTGCCAGAGAAGTGTGCAGCCAAAGTACATAGCAGCATTGATCTTTTTGTACACAACATAAAAACGCTGCACATATATCTGTATTTCTTGTCTATTCATCAAAATGTGCATGGTACACATTACGCATTCAGATTTTGCTAAAAAAAGTTTATATGCGTAGTACTTTGTAATATTAATGATAATGTGTTAGTAAGGTGAGCTCTAAAGGTAGAATATATGATTCCGAATGCCAACAGTGATGAAAATCATCTTTTTAAACCTGTTAACATCGGAAAATCCAGCAAGGTAGTCGGCTGGATTTGAACCCCTGCTTTGTTGTCATCTATGGCAACACCGCCTGCACTATGTACAGCGCCCTAGACCACTCGGCCACCTACGCTATATCTAAATATAGCTTTCGGTAACCTGGTCATTCCTCCTCGTAAGAAATCTAGGGTTGTAACATAGTACACGATGACCATTAGGTGGGTAGGAAATAGACAGAAGAAGGATAAGGTTGCAACAGGTAAGCTACATAAGGTATATAGATAATAGTGTTGCACACAGCTCTATATAATATGAATGATAATGTGTTGGTAAGGTGAGATGCAAAGGTAGAATATATGATTCCGAATGCCAACAGATTTCCTACGAGGAGCAATGACCCGGTTACCGAAAGCTATATTTAGATATAGCCTAGGTGGCCGAGTGGTCTAGGGTCTAGGGCGCTGGACATAGTGCAGGCGGTGTTGCCAAAGATGACAAAGCAGGGGTTCAAATCCAGCCGACTACCTTGCTGGATTTTCCGATGTTTACAGGTTTAAAAAGATGATTTTCATCACTGTTGGCATTCGGAATCATATATTCTACCTTTGCAGCTCACCTTACAAACACATTATCATTCATATTATATAGAGCTGTGTGCAACACTATTATCTATATACCTTATGTATCTTACTTGTTGCAACCTTATCCTTCTTCTGTCTATTTCCTACCCACCTAATGTTCATCGTGTACTATGTTACAACCCTAGATTTCCTACGAGGAGGAATGACCCAGTTACCGAAAGCTATATTTAGATATAGCCTTGGTGGCCGAGTGGTCTAGGGCGCTGGACATAGTGCAGGCGGTGTTGTTGCCATAGATGACAACAAAGCAGGGGTTCAAATCCAGCCGACTACCTTGCTGGATTTTCCGATGTTAACAGGTTTAAAAAGATGATTTTCATCACTGTTGGCATTCGGAATCATATATTCTACCTTTGCAGCTCACCTTACTAACACATTATCATTCATATTATATAGAGCTGTGTGCAACACTATTATCTATATACCTTATGTATCTTACCTGTTGCAACCTTATCCTTCTTCTATTTATTTCCTACCCACCTAAATGTACTATGTTACAACCCTAGATTTCCTACGAGGAGGAATGACCCGGTTACCGAAAGCTATATTTAGATATAGCCTAGGTGGCCGAGTGGTCTAGGGCGCTGGACATAGTGCAGGCGGTGTTACCATAGATGACAACAAAGCAGGGGTTCAAATCCAGCCGACTACCTGGCTGGATTTTCCGATGTTAACAGGTTTAAAAAGATGATTTTCATCACTGTTGGCATTCGGAATCATATATTCTACCTTTGCAGCTCACCTTACCAACATATTATCATTCATATTATATAGAGCTGTGTGCAACACTATTATCTATATACTTTGTAATATTCCCGAATTTGTACATCAATTTACCTGAAGCTCAATGATAAATAGAAACCAATCTTGTATTAAATTTAATGGCCACCTTATGTATCTTTGTGGAGATCGATCAAAACACCAAAGATATTCCGATTTAAATTTTAATTTATACATTAGAATGCTAAGAAGTGTACAGAACACACTTTCATGCAATGCAAAATCTCACTTTTCAGCTCAGCTGGCCATAGCCAGGGAGAGTTTCTACCATCACTTGACGTCCGTCTTAAACTTTTCATTCAAAGATCTTCCCCGCTGGAAACACTGGGACAATTGGAACCCAACTTGGTCACAACACAATAGTTCTGGTGGTCTTCTTCACAACTTGTGATTTTATTTTCGTACCTCATACAAGGTGGCCGCCAGCCGGGAACATAGTTTAACGTTAGAACCCTAAGGGACATGCCTTCAAAGATCTCCTCTGAAACTATGGATCCAACTGGAACTAAATTTGGCTACATTTGTCCTTGGGTGGTTCTCTTCAAATTTTGTGATTTTTATGCTCGTAGCTAATTCAAGATGGCTGCTAGTGGCAACATAGTTAAGCATACGGACCATATGGGAAATCCACTCAAAGATCTTCTCCTCTGAAACTACACAACAAATTGGAGCCAAACTTGGTCACAACAGTGCCTGGATGATCCCCTTCAAAATTTGAAATTTTTATGTTCATACCTGGCATCTAAGATGACTGCATAGTTTGAACACAGAAACCTATGGAAAAGGCGTTCAAAGGTCTTCTCTTAAAGTACCGAGATAATTGGAGGCAATCTTTGTCACAATAGTCATTGGGTGGTCCCCTTCAAAATGTGTGCTGAAAGCTCACCTGGCCATGCCAGGGTTATCTTTTGCCATCAATTGGCGTCAGTCGTAAACTTTTTCATTCAAAGATCTCCATTGAAAATACTTGGTCAATTGGAACCAAACTTGGTCACAGTAGTCCTTGGCTAGTCCCCTCCAAAGTTTGTGATTGTTATGATAGTACCTCATCCAAACTAGCCGCCCGCGGGGAACAAATTTTAACATTGGGATCCAACGGGAAATGCATTTAAAGATCTTTTTTTCTCGAACCACTGAGCCAATTTGAACTAACCTTGGTCACAATAGTCCTTGGGTGCTTCTCTTCAAAGTTGGTGATGTTTATGTTCGCAATTCATTAAAGATAGCAATCAGTGGGGAACATAGTTTAACATGGGACCCAATGGGAAATGTATTTGAAGATCTCCTCTAATAGCACCGAGCCAATGGGAACCAAACTTTGCCTCAATATTACTTTGGTAGTCCCCCTCATAGTTTGTTATTTTATGTTCGTACCTCATACAAGTTCGCCAGTCGGCAACATAGTTTAACATTAGGAACCTAAAGGCAATGTTTTCAAAGACCTGCTCATCTGAAAGTACAGATCAATTTTGGAACCAAGCTTGATCACAATAGTACTTGGGTGGTGCCCTTCAAAGTTTGTGATTTTTATGTTTGTGTGTCGATGAGGATGGCGACCAGTGGGGAACATAGTTTAACATAGAGACCCTATTGGAAATTCACTCAAAGACCTTTCCTTCGGTAACTACTGAGCCAATTGAAACTAAACTTGGTCAAAATTGTCTTTGAGCTTTCCCTCCACGTTTGTGATTGTTATGTTCGTATCTCATACAAGATGGCCACCAGCGGAAAACATAGTTTAACAAAGAACCCGATGGGAAATACATTTAAAGATGTTCTCCTCTGAGACCACTGATCCTATAACAACCAAATTTGGTCTCAATAGTCCATTAATGATTTTCATCAAAGTTTTAATTTTAATCCTCGTACCTCATCCAAGATAAATGTTGAAAGGAAACATAATTAAACATAATGCATGGCCACCAGCAGGAAACATAGTCAAACACAATGCATACAAATACCTCTGAAACCACTGATCAATCGGAACCAAACATAGTCACAAAGTTTTTGTCACAAAGAAGGAAAATGCAAGAATAGGGTCCTATGATCAAAATATGCAGTCATCTTAGATGCCAGGTATAAACATAAAGCTTAAAAATTTTGAAGTGGCATCATCTAAGGACTACTGTGACCTAGTTTGGTTCCAATTTACTGTGTAGTTTTAGAGCAGAAGGCCTTTGAGTGGATTTCCAATGGGGTCCGTTTGTTAACTATGTTTCAACTTAAATTAGGTACGAGCATAAAAATCACAAAATATGAAGAGAACCACCTAAGTACTAATACAGCCATGTTTGGTTTCAATTGGATCGATAGTTTCAGAGGAGATCTTTAAAGTCATTTCCCTGAAGGTCCACTTCTTGTATGAGGTACGAACATAAAATCACAAAGACATGGTCCTAAATAGGTTGAAAGGTTGTGATTTTTATGTTGGTACCTCATCCAATAGGGCTGTTGGCGGGAAACAGTTGAAAGTAGTACTCTATTGGTGGAAATGCATCTTAAGATTTTTTCCTCTGAAATTGCTGAGACAACTTCTGTTAAATTTTATCATTATATTCCTTGAATGACACAAAGTTTTTTTCAATTTTACGTTTCTCATCCAAGATGGCTACCAGTGGTGAACATAGATTAACATTGGATAAAGTGCTGCATAGGACCCAGGTGAGCGAGAGGGGCTCTTGAGGGCCTCTCGTTTAACAAGAAACGCATTTGACTTTTACGGATCATTTTCTATAAATTCTTAATGTAAAAAGTGAGTAAGCTTTCTTGGAAAGCTTAAGCTTTAATTTGTAACTGCAACCTACTCAAGTTATCAGGAAGTAAACGTTTCATAAAGTTTAGCTACATTTCATTTATTGTTTTTGTATGATTACAGAAGTAAATGATGTAGAAAAAAAGTTAAAGAGAGAGAGAACATTTTTGACAGGATTATTTGATCTGCAAAAAAATCTTTCATCGAGCCATGTAACTTAAAAGGTAAGCTCTATTCAATGTGTCTTATTTATGCAAAAGATATGAGCACAATGCGATTTATCAGCTATGTAAAGAAATAGAAATAGACAAAACAAAATCACTGTGATAACACAGGTAAAGTGAAAAACAATGAAATCAAATATTCACTAGGAATTAATTAAAAACGAAGGGAAAAACACGTATACCGATTTGCTATTTTAATCACAGGCCACTGGAGAACTTCACAACAAAAATCACAAAAAAAGAACAATGATATGTATTAACATCATTATGACCAGGAAATTTTTGTGCCATGTCGAGTGCCACTTTAATTAATTTTAGGAGTTATAAAGAGCTTGGCATACAGTTTATACGGGCTTTTCAGTGTTTTTATGTCATTTTCAAAACAAGCGTTGATTATGAGTTTCAGAAAATATGATATAAGAATTTAAACTGTTGACTATTGATTTGGAAAGCTTTCCAATAGTAAAAATAAGCAACAGATTTTGAAAATCCTTGTAAGAATTTTTTATATAATTTATGAGACGTCAACACATTGGTTGGAAACAATTCTCTCTAAATTTTCATTCATTTTCCATTAGCCACTTATAGAACTATAATTTGAAGTAAGTAAATGGTTTTTTAGATTGTCGATTTTACGTATTCCAAAGTAGCCTATGACCAATAAAATATGATATATGTGCGAAGATATCTAACTCTGTTTGAATTGATAAGACTAAAGCTTATCAATTGCTTCTAAAAGTGTGAATAGTGTCTTAAATGATTCACGGAGTCACCTTGCTTCTGTTTACTCTGCATTCTCTGGTCATTTTCTTTAATGATCGAACTACAAAACAACTTCCATCAAAGTGAAATAGACCAGACTTTAAAAAACACACATTAAAGTCTGTTTCACTTTCTACAGATAATGGAAATTCTCTTCTGCTGACTTTAATATTGCATATTTCGGCACCGGATTTTGCAGGGTTATGTAGAAATATTATACACTTCTGGAACCACTTTTAATTTGATGATTTCCATTACATGTTAAAAGAAAAAACACTTTTTAAAAATGCTCCATGCTTTTAAATGGATGATATTATCTACTAGACTGGATCATTCTGAGATAGGTATAGGCAGGTATATCTTTAAGTCAGATGATAAACAAGTCTCACTTTGGCTTTTACCGTGTGCTTGGACCCCTTTTTGATTTCAGGAAAAACATATTTTATGAAAGGATATGGAGTAAATGAACATGAGACCATAACACATATATTAACTCCAACTGCAATAATTTTAATGAGCTGTATGGCCATTTCGGAAATTAATTCCTCATCAGCAGCACTAGAACCCAAACAAAGGAAATCCATTATTTCAAAAATTGTTTAAAATGCAAAAACCAAACGAAATCTAAATAATCAGTAATATCAAATATAGCATGTATAGCTAAGGACAAAACTACGATGGAGGGAGTCAATCCTTTGGTTTTAGAATTTACATAACTTTGATAATAGTAATTAAGCAAAGTGTACACATGAGATATTATCTCATGCACAAGTACTCCATATCTAAGAAAAATAAAGAGCATACATCTCTACCACGGGGAATTGTTTTACCAACTCCACACTGCAATAAAAGACAAACTCCTGTATCAATATTTTATGAAAGGATATGGAGTAAATGAACATGAGACCATTACACATATGTTAACTCCAACTGCGATAATTTTTATGAGCTGTATGGCCATTTCGGAAATTAATTCCTCATCAGCAGCACTAGAACCCAAACAAAGGAAATCCATTATTTCGAAAATTGTTTAAAACGCAAAAACCAAACGAAATCTAAATAATCAGTAATATCAAATATAGCTAAGGACAAAACTATGCTGGAGGGAGTTAATCCTTTGGTTTTAGAATTTACATAACTTTGATAATAGTAATTAAACGTAGTGTACACATGAGATATTATCTCATGCACAAGTACTCCATATCTAAGAAAAATAAAGAGCATACATCTCTACCACCCGTAAATGATATAATTCAACAAAATACTTTAACATGTAATTAAAATATGCATGCATTAAACCCAAAAGAAATATTTGAAATAAATTGTTAATGTACTGCTAATTTCTATTCGGTGTTTACAAACAAAAAGTCCGTGGATAGCAATTGTTAAGTCTGTGGATAGCAATTGTTAACCCCGAACGAGTACACCTTGCTATTATTAGGTAGGTCAAGTCGGGTCATCTAATTTATCAAGTAACTTGGTCGCCCTTAAAATAGAACAATCCAACACTTAGAAATTTTCACCTGTTTCAAAAAAAAGTGAAAATGCACATGACGGCAGACTTTTGTGCATGTCGTAAACTGCGAATTCAACGTTTTTTCAGTAATATAAATATGATCATTCTTGATATACATACCAAATATGATAAAGATTAATGTAAAAATAAAGCTGAAATCGTGATATTTCCATTATCTAAAGGAAGTGAAACCGACTTTAGCATGTATAACAATATCAAAATAATGTTTGCATGTCGTTCTAGGGGTTAAGAATGAGCATGCAAGAATATCTTCAATTATTGTACGATGGTATTTTTTTCTGTTTTCTAATTGGCCGAAAACAAAGTGAGAAGAAATGAGTATGTATATATGAAGTCTATCCGTTATGGGCTAGAATAGCTAGCAGGTTGTCTGGAATATGATGTCAACTTGCAATTGTCTATAAATAGCTCACAGGTAATCTGAATAGTTATGTCTCCATGCAATAGGCTCAAAAAAGAAATAGAAATTCCAGATTTCCATAGTCATACAAATTAAGGAAAGATCAGCAGTACTTGATATATATATTTTTAATGTTATTGTTATGAAATGAAATTCACTTATACAAATTTATTCAATATCATCGTAAAATCAATGGCTAAATTCATTAAATTAACATCAGTATTGTGTTATTAATTCACAAAACAGAAAATGAAAAGTCATCAAATTTCCATTTTCTATTTCTATGCATAATCGTCCAATAAAACAATAATTGACATTGAAAAGGTTGCTACAGGGATTTGTCAAGCAATATAACTTTTTTTACATGTTGACAATTCCAGACCGAGTAGCAACCTACATCAAAGTCAGTTTATTATCAATTTCCGTGTTTAACCAGACTAACAAACATTAGGTTTTAAGAATAATGGTCAGCAATTCTCTTCAATTGGGGTTCTTTAAACAATAGTCATATTAGTTTTTATGATGTAACTGGTTAGTCCTAGTATTCAACAAAATGGCATTAATGTCATGGCTAATTCTATATCTACAGACAAAATGGAAGAAGAAATCCTATCCCGCCAACTGTATGGTTACTTGTGTAAAATAGTCGGATCAGAGAAAACAGTTTCCGCCAGACGATTGTTTTTCAAGGTTTACGATGATTTTGTAAATACGATTCAGAATAAAAGAGGGTGCCGTTTGCAAATCAGCAGTGGAAGTAAAGCGGAAGGGTTTGATTTTCATGGCAGCGATCTTGATGTAATGTCTGTTCTGAACATTCCAGTGTATAATCATAGAGATGCCTCAACAAACTCACACTTGCTGTGTTATGATATAGATAATTCACAGCCAGGATTCTGCAGAATCAAGATCTGTCCATCCCGTATCAATAATTATCGGTCACACACATTTCATCGATTTGGCCGTAAAATTTTGACTTTAATTGACGCCATTGCAATTGTTCAGGAGAATGGTATATTTATATCAAGTTACAAATTAAAACAATTCTTTCACCACTCAAACGTCATAACGTGCGATTTATTTTCAAAACTGCACGGACCTTGTATATCGTCTTTTGATGATGTATTGGACCTTGCGTATAGTTTATGTTGTCCAGTCTGGCCTTCACACACATTCACGTGGATATCAAGACATAGGGTGTCTGAATGGCCTTCTGACGATTTGATATCAAAGATAGCGCGAGCAGGAGTACTTTTTGTGCCTATTGGAGGCTCAGATAGTGAATCGTCTTGCGAATGAAGAATTTCATTTTCTTTAGGCGAGAAACTGTTGGTACATTCGTTAAATCATACACAACTCCTTTGCTATGCTCTTCTAAAATTTGTATTGAAGGAAATTATTGAGGTCAAACGCGAACTTAAGAACATACTTTGTTCTTACTACATGAAAACTGTTTTGTTCTGGGTTCTTGAGGAACTCGATCATAAAGTTTGGACAGAGGTTAACTTACTCTTATGTTTCCGGCAGTGCTTGAAACGGCTAGCGTATTTTATCGATTGTGAGTATTTGCCAAATTATTTCATGCCAGATAATAATATGTTCAAAAGCAATATTTATGGTGGAAAACTGCTACATCTAAGTTCAGTTCTGAATGAGCTATTTTCAGGAGGAATGCTGTACGTAATATTAAATTGTAAATCTCTCAGCAGATTTCAAAATATACCCAGGCGCATCCCGAGAGCGGAGGAATCGGTTGATTATGCGCTGTACGCTTTACTGCCAATCCGATATGCAGTTACTGATGTCTCAGTTTCGATCAACTTTGTGTCACGAGTCTTATTGCGGTTGTATTTTTTGAGGCAGCATGTGTCAAAACTTGCAAAAAATTTATATATCATGAATTTAGTACAATTTATAGGATTTTATTTTAAGAGAAAATTTCCTTACAACCATCATCAATGTAATAGAAAAATGTATATTGCTCATAAATTGAACGAATATCACCTATTTCTCGGAACTTCATACGAGTTCTCTAATTGGTTACACTTGGCAATGTTTTTCTATTCCCGTAATCAGTTTCGCAATACTCTAACTATCACCGATTTTCTTGCATCTGCATGTACAAAGAATCGAGTTACAATGACACAGTACTCTAGAAATCGCAGACCAAGATATTGTCATGAAAACACATCACAAAGTTCATTTGCCAAAAGATACAGAATGACTTGCATTGGTGCAGTAGATTTGGAAGAACTCGATAAGTCATTCATGCCGGAACTATTTAGTAATGTAACGATGGAGACAGTAATGTCAAAAGTCACATTGTGCAGCAAAAAACGTGGTAAATCCATGACGATAAACAGCTTATTAATTGCAATATACAAGTCTTGTTTGTGCATTCCTCCACTTTCTTTAATACATTTTATTCGTTGTCTGTGCTACTACCATATGAGTGACCAAACACAAAGTCAACATAGCTTACATGATTTGAAACGCACTATAAGCCACAATATCCGTACGAATTCTTTACAATTGCTCTGTTCTTTCTATTTGTTGCAACGGGCTATGGATATTATTGGTCACACAATTGACACACAGCGTTATGCGGAAAACTGTTTTGAGGCATTAATTCGTAATTCATAAGTTTTCATAGACATTCCTAGCCTTTATGCAAAGAAATACATTGCAAATTTACTGTGGATCTTTGGAAAAGAACAGCTATGCTTTTATTTTCAAAAACACGATAACTATTCAGAGAACTGAACTCTTCTTGGATTCGACTACGGTCCTGTGAAGGAAACAGATATTTATGGCTGTAAAAAACGCAACACATCAGAGTAGATTTTATTGTGTTTTTACATAGATGTTTGCTTGTAATATAACCAAAACAACGTATAAAACGGAAGATATCACTGACAAGTTTGGGAACGGAATTTAGATATTTTTGGTTGAACCAAAATCACAAAAAGCATGTTAGCATATACAAGCGTCGTTAAGAATAGACAGTAAAGTCCCCATGTCCATTCTTATAATATAACAAAAAATCATAAAAAAGAAGTGATTTTTCTTCTTTTTTTCAATTATTGTTGCTGTGATATTAGAAAAAAGGGTCACGAATGTTTTCAAAAACCTTTAAATATTTACAAAATTATAAAAGTTCATATGGAGGGTCTATGTCACAGCTTCTAGAATAAAACCATTCTGCAGAATTTGTCTGATCAAAGAAAAATTTCAACAGAAATGACGATTCCTATATGCCCTGTTATATTCGACTGAGATGTGTGTAATAGATGAGTTGTACGGTATCTTCATATACAGGATCATATAATATGATAGAAAATTATATGGAGTAAAAGTAAATGAGGAATATTCCAAATAAAAACTAGTTATTCGAAAAATTAACAAGTCGACAATGAACAGCAATAATAATAATAACTAGATTTGCAATTGCAAGCAATAGATGATGTCGCCCCTGGCAGCCAATTGTGTGCTTCCATCTTGTTCGCAGCGTCAAAATCTACCTAGACATCAATTTTCATTGAAATCAGACAACGTTGAAATTTTGACGGATCTTGGCGGCAATCTTGGAAATGGCAGCCATTTTGAAAAAATCCCTTCCATACACACCTCCAGATGGTGATCCAACTTTGTACCAAATATGATTGAATTCTGTCCAAGCATGATTGAGAAAATTTCAATTTCCCTTGAAATTGGAAGAATTTCGAATTGTTCGTATTTTGGTCGCCATCTTGAAAAGGGCGGCGACTTCGAAAAAAATTTTACTTGCATGCACCCCTCCAGATAGTGTTCCAGCTTTGGAACAAATATGAATGATTTCTGTCCAGGCATCATTGAGACATAAGCCGGACAAAAAGAGGTGCAAGAAAGAAAGAAAGAAAGAAAGCGTAATAGTAATAATTTATAATTGTATCAGGATGTTGATACAAAGGTCTCCCAAACGAACTCCCAAATCAGAAATCAGGGCTACAAATCACTTCCACACAACCTACGCAACCTTTCTGCGGAGTTTTATTCAATTCTGAGTATTTTTAATTTTCCCGCTTTTTTTAGGCCTCCATGGCAACGGTCGCCATTTTGAAGTCTTGGAGACCACAGACCAATTCCTCATGTCCTAAGCAACCTCCCTGTAAAGTTTCATCCAAATCAGAGCACTTTTATTTTCCCACTTTTTTTGCTATTTCCATAGCAACGGGTACCATTTTGAAGTCTTGGAGACTAGAACGCTATTGCCCATGTCCTAAGCAATCTTTCTGTAAAGTTTCATCCAATTCGGAGCACTTTCAGTTTCCCGCCTTTTTTGCCGTTTCCATGAAAACCGATGCCATTTTGAAAATTCCAAGACCTGTTTGCACCTTTCGGGATAAGGATCCATCTTCCTGTGAAGTTTGGTGAAGATCGGACCATTAGTTTCCGAGAAAATGGTCGGACAAATTTTGAGGCGGAAAGACAAGAAGAACAGGAATGTGTTTGCAAGCAAACACAGAAGTCGCCCAATCAGAATTAATTCTTTAATGTTCTTTGAAAGAACAATGAGTGTTTGATTTAAGAATTAGGGTCTAAAAAAACACATCCTGATTGTGTCTATCAGTGATATCAGTATTTTTTATTAACCTGTACACACTTTGTGATTGCATCAGAAAAATCATTTCTGTTTATCTATTATGAAGTAAGGTATTTCCTCTATGGTGTGTAATTATATCAAAATTTTAAAGTACATGAAATACATACAAGTTTCATTGAATTCTAACCACCCATTTCTGAGAAAACTAGTACGTCAATTGTTCGAAAAACAATTGATAGGTCTTTCCCGGAAGTTGTGTCATAATATTGTCATAATTGATCAACAATTTAAGCTCAATATGAACATTTATTGATAATTTTATGTGAAATAAAATTTTGTCTATGACCTGGAACTTTGACCTTGACCTCATTTTGAAGGTCACATCTTCCTTTATATTTTTGAATTAAATGTCTCTTTGCATTTTCAATGGTATTTGAGCTATAAGCAAAAAACCCAAATTCGGACATAAAAAAATCGGTTTTCGGTCCCCAGGCCCAAAACGGTTGGACCAATAATATTGGACTCAATGTAACAAATGTAGATCTCAACAAGATACACATTTTTGCCATTACATGTTTTCAGCTATCTATTATAGTTTATGAGTTAATCCAATGACAAGATCTAGAGTCAAAGTTCAAAGTGACCAATGACCTTTGACCTTGGCATTTTTAAATGTAAAACATATCACCTAAGTTGAATGGAAAAGGTTTCAGATTTCTATCTCTTACCGTTTTCGAGAAAAATCTACTTAAAAGATGTGACGAAACTTTCAAGGGTCATAACTTCTATACGGTTGACCATAGAATTTCGGTCTAAAGCAACAAATGTCCGCCATGACCTAACTAACATTTTTGTCATTACATTTCATTAGCTATCTTTTACAGTTTCCGAGTAAATCCAATAATAAGATTTGAGGTCAAAGTTCAAAGTGACCAATGATGGTGGTCATTTGGAAAATTTCAACACCAAAGTGCACATCTTTTGGGTGGTGATCTACCTGTGAACTTTGATTATGATTGGTCAAGTGGTCTCTGAGAATTTGGTTGGACAAAATGATTTGAAGAGGCGGAAAAATAATAATAACGAGTGATAATGTGTTTGCAAGCAAACACAGAAGTCGCCCAACCAGAACTAATTCCTTAATGTTTTTTGAAAGAAAAATGAGTCCTCAATTTAAGAATTTGGTCTTAAGTTATCGTCATTCTGTCTATCAGTGATATTAGTATTTCTGAATAACCTGTACACACTGTGATTGCATCAGAAAATTCATTTCTATTTATATATTATGAAGTAAGGCATGTCCTCTATGGTGTGTAATTATATTATAATTCTAAATTACATCGAAATACATACAAGTTTCATTGAATTTTGACCACCCACTTTAGAGAAAACTAGTACGTCAATTGTTCCAAAAACAATTGATAAGTCTTTCACGAAAGTTGCGTCATAGTATTATCATAAATGATCAACAATTTAAGCTTAATATGTACATTTACTGATACTTTTATGTGAAATATGTTTTTGGCTATGACCTTGGACTTTGACCTTGACCCCATTTTGAAGGTCACATCTTCCTTTACATTTTTTGTATTGAATGTCTCTTTGTATCTTCAACGGTATTTGAGCTATAGGCTAAAAACCCGAAATCAGACATCAAAAATCGATTTTTGGTCCATAGGCCCAAACCGGTTGGTCCAATAATTTTGGACCCAATGTAAAACAAGACACATAGTTTTGCCATTACATGTTATCAGCTATCTACTACAGTTTATGGGTTAATCCAATGACAAGGTCTAGGGTCAAAGTTCAAAGTGACCAATGACCTTTGACCTTGGCATTTTTCAATGTAACACATATCACCTAAGTTGAATGGAAAAGGTTTTTCAAGTTTCTATCTCTAACCGTTTTTGAGAAAAACCTACTTAAAAGATGTGGCGAAACTTTCAAGGGCATAACTCCTGAACGGTTGACCATAGAATTTCGATCCAAATGCAAGAAATGTCCGTCATGACCTAACTAACATTTTTGTCATACATTGTATTAGTCATCTTTTACAGTTTCCGAGTTAATCCAATAATAAGATTTGTGGTCAAGATGATGGAAAGAGGTGGAAAAATAATAATAATAAACGGTGCAAAAACAATAAGTCGCCAAACTTTGTTTGGGCGACTTAATAACAAGAAACGGTGCAAACACAATAAGTCCCCAAACTTTGTTTGGGCGGCTTAATAAGAAACGGTGCAAACACAAGAAGTCGCCAAACTTTGTTTGGGCGACTTAATAAGAATTGAGTAAAAACAATTAGTCTCCCCAAACTTCGATTGGGAGACTTAATAATAACAAAGAAACGGACCAAAAACAATATGTCGTCCCGACCACGTCTGGGGCGACATAATAAAGTTTATTAACCAGGAAAGGTCACTGACTATACATGTAGCTACGTAAGGTATAAAGACATCCAAATATAAATGTTAATAGGATGTGGAGTATGAAAACAAGTGATACGAGAAAAAAAATCTTTTAAAACAATAAAATACGATTTCATTTTGAAAAGATCTCTTCCAGGAAAATGAGATCTTTCAAAAGGGTCTAGAAGGTGGTTCCTTCCACGAAATCACGCAACGAAATTTGCAAAATCATGTATCACGCTTAGGTTATTTTTGGATTCCACCATATAAAAATTCGGTAAAATCACGAATCACTTCTTTTCTTTTTTAGAATTATCACGAATCAACGTCCAAAAATGCTTTTTCACGGAAGATATTTATACCCCTTGAAGTACATGTTAATATATTTATTTTTGAGACGTCATAAAGACATTCCCTTTTTGAACAAGAAGACACCTAAAGCGGGGGAGGGGGCGATGTCCTATATAGATTGTGCATTTAAATGCGGTACATTTATTTTACTTATTAATATGAACAAATTATAATCATATCAAAATTTGTATTTGCTGTATCAATACGCCAAAAGTGTTTTAATGACTCTTTTTCTTGTATCGAATTGCTATTTCTTTAAGCTTGAATTTTTCGCACGAAACAAAAAGTTGAACATGAAACATTCACTTAAAATAACTAAAGACCGAAGTTACTGTGAATTTATTTTCTGCATATGCGCATTTCGACAACTTATGTCTCTTCAGTGCAGATAAAATTAAAAATTTTGGAAGACCATTAACTCAAAGATGTTCAAAAACTGATAGAGAACAAATAACCAATATGATCTAAATGTAAAGCCAAAATCAGCTAAGGACAGAGCTTTGCATGAGGGAGATACTCCTTAGTTTCAACAAAATTTACAAAAATTTAGATATTGCAAGGTTTGAAATAGTATCGGCTTTCGGGTCAGCACCGAAGTACTGACTACTGGGCTGGTGAATACCCTCGGGGACTAACAGTCCACCAGCAGTGGCATCGACCCAGTGGTAACAAATAACTAAATACCGATGTTACTGTAAATTTATTTTCTGCATATGCGCAAAATGACGACATTTTTGCAAAATTCAGTTTTTCTTTTGAGATGGAAGTTGTTCTGTGAACGTCAGGCTTTAACCTTTTTTTTCTTGTCAGACTTTACATGTACAATGTTTTTTGTAATGAGCTTTAATTTGAATTAAGTGTAAAAAATATTATGTTGATGATTTTTAAGCACAACAAATTTGATTTTCAGGGAGGAGTGGGATTTTTTTTATGTATAAAAAAAATGCCGGCCCGGTTTTTCCTAAAAAATATCTGGCCAGCACCTGAGTTGAAAAAAAAATGATCTGGCCTTCACTTTGTCAATTAGAAAAAATCTCGCTCAACAAATGTTGCAAGCAGAGTATAAATGAAGAAAAATACTCTGAAGTAAAAATCCCAGATCCCCTGAAAATCTAATGGTCCGTACTTGTGATGATCACACGGGTCCAATTTTGAGAGTGTGGTAGTCGGAAATTGTTATTTCACAACATTTTGATGGTTGATTGTAAACATTATAGTGCCTCACTGATTTGCTAAAAATGATTACAAAGAATGAAGTTGTCTGTATTTTGTGCAGATGCTGCCAGCTTCAACAATAAGCAATGAAGGGATATGGAGTAAAAGCAAATGAGACAAAATCTTCACAAATACGTGGGAAAAAGCAAGCCATAGGACAACGCTTTTATGGTTGTTCTTCATCTTGAAGTCACCATGAGGCCTTCAACAATTGGCTTTGCTCATACCTCATAGTAAGTTCAAGACGGCCCCTAGCACCGGTTTGACAGGATTCGTTGCTAATTAACGAGCAACGCTACATCCATGATCTTCATCATCCATGCGGGTTTGTCCATGAATACGGGATTGTCCACAAACATAATATTAATTGGCAAAGTGTTCTTACAATCGCCGTCATCCGTTACCCGACAAAAAGACTAACAGAAGACAATAACAACACTTGAACAATCACAGGACACTCATCGAGTCAAATGGCATAATAAAAATCATGAGATGTGGGCACAATAAACAGGTGGTCAGAAAAACATTTTGAATATACAAAAATTAAAAAATGCCAAAATTTGAAGTATGATAGTGCATCCATACGAGAAATTCTCTCAAGCACAAACACACCATATCTGAAATGTATATAGAGCATATAAATGTTCATATATTCTGTAAAACTTCTTAAAAGTATATTATAATTTATGAAATCTGTAACCTTTTTGTAAAAGTTCGGATCTTAGAGTAAACTTACGCTCATTTAAATCGTCAAAGTAACAAACGCGTATGAATCATACCGGTTGAGATATGTACAACCCGTAGGATGAAGCTATAGGAACGTCGACGTTAAGAAAAAAGAAATTAGTAATACTGAAATTAAAATCATCCCTTTTATCATAGATTTTAGTTTTTATTTACCAGAGTCATTGATTATACTTGGGCCCATAAGAGGGCAGTATTTAGAATCATGTTTTATTTAGTTTCAGTTCTTGTGGGTAAATTATGTCGACACAATCTAAAAACTGGGGATTGCCAATAGTAAGGATATCGTAAATGTACCTGCTGTTATCATTGAAATGGGGGTTATAACAAAATTACCGAACAGAGTTGTCAAGAGCCGAAGTCCATGAGACAAAAAGACAAATCAAGAGGAAACCACCGGAAAAAATTGTCGACTGCAATGGTCCTCACTTGGTATAGGCATTCCAAAAATGGTTGGTTAAACCGGCTTTATGCATCCCCTTCCATTGCGGTAGTGTTCGGGAGCAACACAACAGCATTTGCTATTGAAAGCTCGTAGACAGTTGAAAGGACTGATCATCCCAGTACTAAGTAAAAAATATGTATCTTGAATCGGAGTTCGCACCGAAACTTCATTTTTTTCCACAAGGGACCGATATCTATTAGAGAACTTTTCTGATGATCGTATGAGACGGAAGTTTTTGAAGCCTTGATTAATAAGGCGGTCACGGAGATAACTATGTCTAATGAGTTAGTCGGTATAATTTGTGCTAGCTTTCGCGTAACGGATCAATTGTGAAACATACACTCCGTTAGCAGTTTATTACTGTTTGGTACGGTTCCAGTTGTATTTTTTTATGATGTCCCGTTGGAATAGGAAAAAGACCTGCTATTAGAGGTACACAATTAGTACCCATGGTGATTCCAATGACCTGTAGATAAACAATGGTGCCAAAACGAACATAAATGTTGTCTAACAAGAGATAAAGTGCATTAATCATATCATCAAATGTCCAGGAACAATGGCTGTTGTAGTCTGTTGGTGTCTGTAGTCAACTCTATTGACATTACACACAGGACAGTATATAAAAAAACTTCTTTTTAAAAAAGTGTACTGCAAAAGCGAAAAAAGAAGACGATAATCGAATTAATGCTATGTAGTGGCCAAATGTAACGCAAATAGATAAACCACCATTGGAGAGAAATACAAAAACAACAATAATTATTATACAACACAGCTAAAATCTAAATTCAAATGGTGGCAAAACATGAATTTAAATTATAACAAGAAATGGCTAACAAATAGGGACCAAACATTTCAAGCTTACACCGTTTAACAATGACAGAACTGGAGACGTGAATTTAAATGGGCATGGTTGTCCAAAGTGGTGTCATTCAACAGAATACCGTACGTAAAATTTTGAGTCTAATGGATTGAAGGGAAATTATGAACAAGTTGCATGAACTGGAAAATATAAACAAGTAACAAATGAATGTCAAGCCATTTGATTAGCTGCAAAACAAGATGTTTCTTTGAATTCTTTTAAGTGGGGATATAGAATAATAACATACCGACATTCCAGTGAATTTTAATTCCAAAGATAGCCATTTGGATAATGTATGTGTCATCCGTACAGATAATACCAAGATATTCGGAAAGCACAAATCAAATACTATTAATCTTCAATTTACTATGAGTTATGGACTGAGCTTATTGTTGAAGGCCTGATGGGGACTTCAAGATAAAAAAACAATAAAAGCATTTTTCCGTAGCTTTACTTTACCACGTATTTGTAGAGACTTTGTATTTTGTTGATCAATAAGAAACAAATGACCTTAATGTGTCTCACTCATCACGTTTTTGAATTTGTATCAGATTTCGGAACTCCACTGGTTTCCCCCAGTTCAATGGCTTAAAGAGTTTTGCACATGGACCCCTTTTTTTTCATGAATGTATTCTATAGGTCAAATTAGGACACATAACAAGTGTTCTTAAAAGTCTTGATATAACTTTCTTGCTTTTAGACAAAAAAATAGCCCCAATGTTAAACCAAGGGAAAGCACACGTATATACCTCTTTTTCCATTTCATTTAGTCTACATAAATAGGTTTCAAAAAATCCTTGATATAAACAACATCAAAAGTGAGCCACCATAGAGACCTGAATAGATAATGACCACCATTTTCCAAAGACAGGGCTTTGCACGAGGAGAGATACCTATATCTTTATCAATTTTGTTTTTCAAAATATCGGTTTTCGTTTCGACTTTGCTAGTAATACATGGTCAGGCATCAATCATCAGTGACATTAAAAGTGGAAAATAATATAAAACAATAAAATACTGATCTTGTCGTAAATTTGTAATTAAACAAATTTACGACAAGATCAGTATTTCCTATTCCAACGGGACATCATAAAAAAAATACAACTGGAACCGTACCAAACAGTGATAAATGCACGTGTTAATCTTATGTCTCCCGCATGCAGATAAATCAAAATACACAATGTGGTGCTTAACGCAAAAATCATAACAATTTAGTGTCACAGCTTTTTTTTTTGTGTGACCCACATTGACATGTTTTGTTATCCACTGTTAATTTTAACGGTGTGCCTTAAACAACCCTGACACCCTTCAAATTAAGAGTGTCTTAGACATGTAATGCAGCATAATTCTGCTTCGCAAGCTTGTGTTCTGGTAGACATTCTTTTGCGAAGAACATAGCCCCACAATAAGAATGTTGTTAGTCGGTATGAGTTTCCAGATGTCCTTTGGGTTCCTTTTTATATTGCTTACCACACAAGACACACGTACATTTGTTGTATTTGTCAGATTTCTCTGTATAACATAGTCATTGAATCGTTTACAACCTATTTCTTGTTAACAACACGAACAAAGACTGGAGATTACATTAACAGTCCACAATTCACAATGGTCCAGTTGAAAAAAAAATGAAAGACGAAAAATAAAAAGCAAAACTGTTACGAACCTGGACCCCAGGTCTGAACAAAATGCAGAAAGTTTAAGAGTAATGGTTAAAATTAGTAAGGTTGTGTTATGAGTTATAGTTTTACGTAATTAAACTTAATTGATGTGAAGAGGTGAAGAAACTAAATGTGCTGTAAAATTGTTACTGTAATGATCGCCCAGGTGGTGTAAAATGGACAGATACTAGCCTAAATAAATAGCCATTAAATTTTTTCAAAGACTTGAGGAAATAATATCATCAAGAAGTGACGGCTACTCTATGTTTAACTGATGTTAGAGAAGATAAGGTTGTAAATAAGATAATAAAACCATTGCAATGGTCAGTAGCAGTGATATAATCAGTTCAATCAGCTGATTAAACTATATTTTATTTTACAAGTTGAAGATAAAAATGTTTTATTTACAAGATAAAATATGAAATATTATTTTTGTATCATTGGCATGAAAAAGTGAATATTTATAAAAAGTTGGAAAGTTAAGGAATTGTGTAAGTTTCTATTTTTACTTAAGAACCGCCCTTCATAGGTGTCAATCGGGGTTTTAATTGTTTAATAATCCAAGATCATATAAAAGAGCCTTGCAACAGAGACAGGTTGCGAGACATGTGGTCAACCTTTGGATAGTGGAGTTGTGTAATTAAAAAGTATGTAAAATTACAACTATGGAACATGCTTTTGGCACATTAGCCACTTTCTTACTCAGAAGGTTGTCTCGCCTATATTTGGGGAAATGTCCTCAAATATATGACCACACCGTGTAAATAGTGTATAAAGTGTTTTTAGTTAGTGATGTGTTTCTTGTGTCGTGTTTTTGTGAACCTCACAATCCTTTGATTTATATTGGATTTAACTGACCAGGATACGAGTCAGTATGACCACTATAGAGGTAATATTATTGAATATTTTAAGGGAAGTTAAGAAAAAGCTTATGTTTTATTTTTGTTATTTTTGGGGTTAAGTAAGTTAAATAAATGAAATTGGTTAATTTTTGAATGATTAATTTTAAACGACACAAGGGGTGTTTTGCTAAGGTTTTTGCATGAATATTTGTATTTTTGTTTATATATTTTTGTGCATGCTAAGAAGTAGTTTAGTAGGTTTTTTTCTTGTAGTTTAATATTGATTGATTATTGTTAGTCTTGTTGAAAAGGTCTCGATGATTTCTTAGTGAAACATAATCGCACCAATTTGATATAGGATTTGTGTAAATATAGTGTGAAGGATAATTATCTTACTTATTACATGGTTAATTTGTTAATTGGTTTATCACATTTTTGATTTCCACATATTTGTTACTGGTTGTATTAAGAGTAATTCAATTATTGATTATTCTGATACTTATTTTACCCATCCCCCTAGGACTTATACATAGTGGCGGAAAAGCGTAATTCTAGTATAGCTCCAATATTAGGCAGGAGTATTTCAATGACTAGAAATTATAAGGGCAGACGGAGGTGTTCTTATAGTTTTTCAGACGACATTGGGTACGGAGGGCATAGGGTAACAGATTGTACGGTTGGTAGGAGGGAATAGTTGAATAATTAAGTAGATCGATTGTCTCCGCATTTGGTCTATAATTTTAAAACAGTTAAGTATTGGGATCAAAATTTTATTAGGGAAAGGTATAGGCGCCATATAGTTTTTCCTTCATCAATTAGGTTTTTCTTTCAGTAAGTGTTTATTCATTTTTGGATTTAAAATTTGGTAAGTATAGTTTCCTTTTCAGCTGTGTTATTTTCATTTGATTTGGGATGTATGTGAATCATTATATTAGTTTTGGATTTACGGAATAAGACGATTTCTCCCTTATTCTTTATTTTGGGATTTTTTGTGAAATAATATTTTTGTATCATTTATATTAGTGTTGGGATTTACCTTTTCATCAGGACGCTTAATCCCCTGTTGGATTATTTTTCTATTTGGGATTTATCTTTTTATTTTGGCTATATTTTTGGATTTTATTATATTTTGGGATTTATAGTAGTAGGACGCATTTCCCCTACTCAGACATTTGATTTTTCCGTTTCGCATTTTATTGTAGTGCCAATACAATTTATGTGATAAACTTAGGATTTAACCGCAGACAGGACGCCACAATCCCCTGTCACATCTCTGGACTTCACCGTTTTTCGCAAACGCTATATATCTTGTTAATATCACAAACTGGACTATACATTTATATTTGGATTTTACTTTGGACAATAAATTTCATCCACAACATTATTTATACATTCATTCAGGATCATTTTGAATAAAGACTTTAAATTTTAATCTTATCGCGTACTATTAATAAATTCACTGTTTTCATAAAAAGCTATGTAGATACCTAAAACGCGATTAAAACGAAGGTTGTAAATTTTAATTATATTAAGTTATCTTTGTAATTAAGAACCCGAAAGCTTTACTTTCGAGAATTTGCGACTGGAGTGTGCCGATTATATCTTTGATTAGCACAGTTCTAGTGGTCAATTGTCCATTAAATTCCTTTCTCGATTTATCAGTTGGTTATAAATCAAGCCCGCATAATAAATTATCAAGACCAGTCCTTTCGGTCATTTGTTGCGTCTGACAGGAATAGCTGGGTTATATAATTTACAGACAAAACAATATAAGTTATCATGCATTGAACCAACTAATATGATTATTATGCATTGAACCAACTAATATGATTATTTAGATAGTGTCGAAAATCGTTGAACGGCAAGCGACCTTCAGGTCGCGCCGTTCAACCATTTTCGACACTATCTAAATAATCATATTAGTTGGTTCAATGCATGATAACATTTTTGTGCGGTTATGCAAACCTGTTTGTGTTTAACTAAGAAAACGATATTTACAAAATGACCTACATTTAACTATACGATTATACACATAAACGCTATGTCGACTGACCGCGTACTCTGGACAATACACAGCCGAATGATGTATTGATTTTTCATGTTGTATAAAGTTTACATGGCGTTTTCGTAATACATGGAGCGAAAACCTTTGAAAATGAATGCAATAAAATATTTCATATAATTTACATGTGGTAACAAGACGTTCCGGCCTTACGACAAATCCGTCCCTGCCTATCCGGCCCTGTACTTTCCGGCCTCATTCCAATCCGGCCCTGTCTTAAAAGTCGATCCGGGCTTACGATATTTTATGTATTTTATTAATTTTCGGCGAAAATGTTTATATAAGAAGTTGAATTTGTTTTGCCATAAGAAAGATTAAACTTCTTATGCCAATTTTATTCCTTGGAAGATGGAAAGCATATCTTCATTTTATATTTAGCATGTTTGTGTATCGTGAATATTTGGGCCTTTTCTGGTGTTCTCGTATATATTTGCCGTGCATCTGGACTCTGATTTATTTAATCTACTTGAGTTTTGTTCTTTCGGAATTCTTCTACAATTGTTTCTTAAATATAGGTATTTCTCACATTTCAAATAGAAATAAACTTTGTGCGCAGTTAAGAGTCTGTCCCTCACTGTGCGTTTTCCTTCGTAAATGGTTAAAACTTCTTCGTTCCTAACGTTATATCCTGCCGCAATTTTTGTGACCAATTTCCATTTAAGTATTACGACTTTTTATCATGACCAAACTAAACAAAACAACGATATAGTATCACTTAACAATACAGGGACGAATAGACCAAGGCCGGATTGTCATAAGGCCGGACTGACATAGGGCCGGACTGTTGTAAGGCCGGATGGTCTCGAAATCTTTACATGTTATTCCAAGTATAGATGTATTTCACATTTTAATTTATTAATGTTAATATCAGGCTGAAATTAGTTTTACATAACGTGGAAGTAAACTATGTTAAACTTTAATTACGATATGTTTATTTATCCATGCTTACTGCATGTTTGTGAATTTTGACCTTATGTACAATTCTTATATGAAAGCTTCTGAATGACTTTGGTCTACATGCAGGTGAACTTGTGTAGGGCGGACATGGTTATTTAGCAGGTGGTTAATCAGCCAATAGAATCCATGTTTACATCTGCATAACCGCACAAACATATTTATATTGCCTTTGCTAATTCTGTATATTTATAGAATTGTTTTGACGGGAACATCTTAGTCTGTTGATGATTTTTATTGAAGGTTTTGACTTTATAGTATCTGAGAGTGGTAGTCACAGTAGTGACTTTTGTTATTCTAGAGTCTATCTTGGTGCCGGGTTGTGAAGGTAACATCCGGTAGCCCCTTCTTGGTAGCCCTTCTGTTCCTGGGTTGCGGGCGACGCGACAAAACAATAGACATATGTAAACAGCGATAGGAACTCGGGGTATGCAGGTTAGGTACCGGCACTAGCAAAGGTCGGCCGTAGAGTAAAAACACCTTTTTATGACACAAAACTCCCTTTCTTATCATGTTGAACTGCAGTATAATAAAACCCATACATGTACACTTTCTTGAATAAGATATGAATTCGAATCAGATGAATGTAATTTGGAAAGACTGGCCAAAGAGTGCACGCCTAACTCAACGATTCTTCTCTGCTGGTAAGACTGCCGCACAACAGAGGATTAACTCAAGGGCTTGGTAACGAATCATCATCTATTTCAGTATTTCAGTAGATATCTGCAGTATCAGTGTGAGGCCATTATACTAGTGAAATTTTCATCCGGGCCACAAAGTTATTTTTACAAACTCATGCAGAAAATCTATTAAGCATCGAATATCTTGTCGATATCCTCTATTACATAAAGAATGTAATTTTGTGATTTTTTTCTGGTATTTTTAACAACATTTCCTTAAAAGCTAGGATGAGTAATATGAAAGTAATGACTTTTTGCGAGTAACAATATATTTGATGTATTGCCACGGTCAAGCGAGTAGCAAAAGTTGGAATTCAAAGAGATCAAATTTTACACCCCAAGCCGACGTTTTGAAAGACTGACTGCAGGAAAAGATTGTTGATAATTGATTGACAGTGTTGTATGCAGAATAAACTCCTGCGCCAAGAGCGCATGATACGCCCGTCCACTGTCAACTCGAACTTTATGGCATTGTTGGACCACAACAAATTTTGATTGAAAAGAAAATCAAACATAATATGAGCCTTATCAAGATGTAACAATCAACAAATATCAAATTAAAGTCAAAGGGCCATAACTCTGTATGAAATCAACCAACTGGAACCAAATTACAACTTGATCTGTATCTCATCTAGATATACTCACATACCAAATATGAAATAAATATGTCAAAGCGCTTACAGTAAAAACTCCGGAAACCTATATTTTCAAAATTTCACTAAGTCCAGAGGCAATAACTCTGTACAAAATCAACTGACTGGAACCAAATTATATCACCTAGATATATTCAAATACCAGATATGAAATCAATATGTCAAGCGGTTACAGAAAAAAAACTCCGGAAACCTATATTTTTCAAAATTTCACTAAGTCTAAGGGCCATAACTCTGTACAAAATCAACCGACAGGAACCAAATTCTAACTTGATTTGTATCTTACACAGATTTAATCATATACCAAATACGAAATCAATATGTGAAGCGGTCACAGAAAAAACTCCGGAAACCTATATTTTTCAAAATTTCACTAAGTCCAAGGGCCATAACTCTGTATAAAATCAACCGACCGGAACCAAATTCGAACATGATCTGTATCTCACCTAGATATACTCATATACCAAATATGAAATCAATATGTCAAGTGGTTACAGAAACAATCTCCGGAAATCAAAAAAGTTAACGGACGGACGGACAGACAGACGGACGGAGGGTATACCATAATACGTCCGCCTTTCGACGAGCGTATAAAAATTCATTAACCGCACTGCTCTGAGAAGATTTTTTAATTTTGGTTGGATAGTTTTATTTTTATGCAGCCAATCATATATAAAATCTTCTCACGGCGGTGCTGTCAATCAAGTATTCTACATTTACATGTCAATCGATTGACAGTGTGTAAAATTGTTTCTCCGCAGGCAATCTTTCTGAAGGTCGGCTTGGGATGTAAACAGGCCGATAAGTGATTAGTTTTAAACAAAAGAAATGGAGCTCTTCATTAAACGAGACGAGAAAGGTCTACTTGGATTGTTTTCCGTAGTTACAAGTTTCAAAAAGTTGTTTCTAACTAGAAAATTTAATGATTTTTTAAATCGTGTATTTCATTAAGGTATAAAAATAATGTATATGTTCGCCGTTTTATTGTAAAGTTTGTAATTAGCGCGTAAATTGCAGTTTAAGTGAATTGAAGTGGGTGCCTATCATTTTGGATGACTCAAATATACATCTCCGGATTTACTCAAAAATTCGCATACTGATTTATAAAGAATAGATCAATACGTGTGCCAAATTTCATTTCCGCCCTTCCACGCAGTGCTTCAGAAAAAAATTCTAAAGTTGTCGAATTCTTAAACATCCTCGCTCTAGTCGAATCGTGTTTACCTGTAATTATCGTGATTAGGTGACGTCA
>MJUU01009569.1:38757-73801 GCA_002080025.1 Modiolus philippinarum
CAATTGAGTTTTGGTGGCCAATCTCAAATTTTAGTAGGTTTTGCCACCATTTAGTAGACTAAATTGAGGGCTGTCACACTCTTTTGTTTGCTTATTAAAGTTTTTCAAATTCAGTTTTTGTTGGAGGGAGGGGGGCAAGGCGAGAGGCATCTGTTGTTTTTGTAAACACACTTTGTTTGTAGCTATTTTCTTTAAACAAATGAGTGTTTGATATCATAATCATTACAAATTATTAGAGATATTACATAGAGTATGTAGATCGAAGTATATCCAAGCTTAATCAGGAAATGGCGCTATAAACTTATAATGATAAAAATGTCATTTATAAGAATATAAGGGTAGTTACTGCATATCACAGTTCATGTTATCTGCTGGGTGGGGGATATTTCTAAATCCTGTAAGACAAGAGATTAAACCAAAATCGTTTAAAATTGAAATTCTATGCACAATATTGTACCATGCACTGTAAGTAGAGGATTACATACACGTAAATATTGCAGCCCTTGCTTATTATGTATTTTACATGATTGCAAACTTCAGATAGTTCAGATTACTTCTGCCACTTTGGGGCTAAAAATTCTTATTTTGTATGTTTTGGATAAGAATTTGCAATGCACCATTACATTAGCCATTAAAAACGGGAGTCAGTAGTTTGTTTAATTTGTGATATTTTATAAATAAATTATTTACTTTTGGTGATAATGGTTAATACTATTAGAGATTAATATTATGTAGGGGAAATACCCTAGGATAATTGATCAAATTTAAGATTTTTTTCTCTCCATTTCAATGGGAGAGAGTCCATTTGAATTTCATTTCTGACACTGACATTTTCACCGACTAGATAATAATGCACATATTAAATTTACCACAGAAATACAATCTACATAAAAAGGTATGGATCAGTATATTTGATTTTTCTAGAATCTTTTTTGAAGTTTTTTCCTTCTTAGTCATTTTACATTAAATTTCAATATCAATGCACATGAAAAATAAGGAAAGTAAATCTTCATCTTATAAGAAACACATTTTTTAATCTAAATTATAGAGAAAGGAAGGTTTATTGTGTCCTAAAACTGGCCCTACCCTACTGCTGGCTTTCGCTAGTGCCATTACCAAGTAGAGCTGTCCAAAGTTCCTTTTGCTGTTAGTTTCTCTTTTGTTTTTCATTTGTGTTTTTGTTGTGGATTAGTCACGGCCATCAATCGATCTAAATCAAAGTCAATGCTATGACGAGAAAAATTTCAGAGGAACGTCCTGATATGATTTGGAGGAACCTTACAAAATTACAGAAGCATGGAGGGGACATGTGAATTTTTTTTCTATCTCGTGGCCACGACATGCTAAGTCGTGGCCACGAGATAGCTATATTGTGGCCACGAGATACTAAGTCGTTCCCACGACATACTAAGACGTGGCCATGAGATAGCTATGTCATGGCCACGAGATACTATCTCATTCCCATGACATACTAACTTGTGGCCACGAGATAGCTATCTTGTTCCCACGACTTACTAAGTCGTTCCCACGAGATACTATCTCAATCCCACGAGAAACTAATTCATGGCCACGAGATACTATCTCGTGGCCACAAGATAGCTATGTTGTGGCCACGAAATACTAAATCGTGGCCACAAGATACTATCTCGTGGCCACAAGATAGCTATGTTGTGGCCACGAAATAACTATGTCGTGGCCACGAGATACTATCTGGTGCCCATGACATACTAAGTCGTGGCCACGAGATACTAACTCGTTCCCACTATGTTGTGACCACGAGATACTTATAAACTGTTAAGCCTTCAACAATGAGCTTTGCTCATACTCATAGGTATCTTGTGGCCACGACTTAGTATGTTGTGGGAACGAGATAGTATCTCATGGCCACGACATAGCTATCTCGTGGCCACTATATAGTATATATAGTATATATAATATGTTCAGGGAACGAGATAGTATCTCGTGGGAACAACATAACTATCTCGTGGCCACGACTTAGTAAGTCATGGGAACAAGATAGAAGATAGCTATCTCGTGGCCACGAGTTAGTATGTCGTGGGAACGAGATAGTATCTCGTGGCCACGACATTGCTATCTAGTGGCCATGACATAGCTATCTTGTTGCCACAACATAGCTATCTTGTGGCCACGACTTAGCTATTTCGTGGCCACGACTTAGTATGTCGTGGCCACGAGATAGAAAAAAAAATCCACATGTCCCCTCCATGCTTCCGTACAAAATGGTAAACAAAACTCTTTTTTGGTGTCGTGCAATGTTATGAAGCATAAATTTTAAAAATTAAGAATGTCATCATACCCTTCTAAGATTAACATGTTATGAAGCAAAATAACTTTTCATTCTGTCATTAATTCAAGACTCAAGAGCATTTGGCAGTAAGAGGGTGGTCAGATACTCATTTGCCAAACGTTCTACATCGATTATTAGACCATAAATTGAGAAGATATTTTTAAACATTACAAGGGAATCATTGGAGGGTATGATGACATTCTTAAAAATTTTTAAAAAAAATTGTGCTTTAAGATATAGCACAACAACAAAATAAAGCTTTGTTTACCATTTATTAAGATTCCTCGAAATCACAACCGGACGTCCCTCTAAACTTTTTCTTGTCATAGCATTGGCTGTGATTTGGATCGATTGGTGGCCCTGTTAGTTCTCTGGCAGTTTATGGCCTCACATGATAAGATGTTTCCTGATGTCTATACATCAATAAAATATGTTTTTTACTGAAATCTAATTTTTAAACCTTATTTCCAGGAAAAAGGAGCCATTTTGCAAGAAAGGGGACAAAATTTGTGGTATAATTGTCAGTGATTATTTGTTAGATTAGATTTCCCTGTTTTTTTTGTTAAACAAAAATGAACAATAATATTTAAGCAGTCATTGTATGATTTACATAATTAAATTGAGGACATAATTACTTCATTATATGATCTGACAATCAATTAATCATTTACCATCAATAAAAATAGAGACATTTGACATATTGTCATTTTCAAGATGTTTTATGTTACATGTGAGAATTAATACATCTCCTACACTAACCTTTGAAGTATAATAAGAGATAGAAGCAACATAAAAAGCAAATACAGAGTAGCTGGATAAGACAAGCTAGATTAAATTTGGAATTTTTTATTATACCTTCGTGAACAATTTATTTTAGCGATCTTCGCAGCGACAAAAATATCGCAAGAATGAATTGTCTTGAATATTTCTAACCCTTATACAAAGTTATCAGCAGAAATAGAACATCACAAAAATTTGTGGCCGTCAAGTTGACCAGGATGGACAATGCCTGAAAGAAAGTATCCATGAAAATAAGTTGGTTTACAGTATGTCCAGACATGTCCAATTCTTTTTCTTAAGATCTCTGAAACTGTCATCCTGACCATTTTGCATTTTTTTCTTGTATATTTGACTTTCCTAGTATAAAAATTGGAGTATGATATAATGAAAGAAGCAAAGCTTTCAGATGATGGTTTTTCATGCTACTGATGGATCGATATATTGACAATGCAGAGTTATTACAGGTTCAGGAACTGAACGCAATGTCTACAAATAGAAAATAATTTGCAAAAAAAAAAAAAAAAAAAAAATGGAAAGTAGAAATATTCTTATTTATTTATTGAAACAAAGAGACTATCCTCAAATGTAAACTGTAACTTGAACTGAAATCCTAGCAATCATGAAATTTTGTTTGCATCCATTTCGGTATCAAATGATTTTGCATTCAAATACTCACCTTTTTACTACCTTTCCACTCACTAAGTGCAGCTAGACTGGTTTTTCGCTGTGATTACCATCCTATGTACTTCTGTACTTTTTTTTCTCCATTTCTGCTTCTATTCAAGGTGTTTCTTGAATAGAAGGGATATTTGCTTCATCTTGGAGTAAGGGCCTTTGTGAACAAGGGTGGTTAATAAGATACTTGGATCTTTACATTATGAATTTAATGCCAACTTTTTTGATGACGAAAAATGGATTGCATTCAACATCAACTCTTATTTGTTGTAAGTTATTTTTTTAGTAGCTTTGTCCCTTTTGCCCTTTGCATTAGACTTTGGCTCTTGACAATTTTGCTCCATAATTTTGTTAATACCATCATTCATTGAGGCTGTATGTACATGGCAACTTAAATTTGACTTCTATAAAAAAGCTGAAAGGAGCAGTATAGACAATAGACAATAGACAATATTTTATTAACAAATCAAAGTGCCCAATGTGAGCAGTATCACAACAAAACAATACACGGACAATACAGAGACAATAATTAACATTTATGAGTATTATTGAATTACACATATAACATTAAAATATAATGAGATTAAAACACATAGTACCACCTGGAACTATTCACATACCAGTATAAGAAGGAGACAACTCTCATTGCAAACTTAATGATCTCTCCTCTGAAATAACTGTTTTAGCAATTTATACAAAATTAAGATAATATTTTTATCCTCATTACTAAGAAGCCAAATAAATTTATTTTCATCTGCATGATCTTTAAAATATTTGTTTAAATTACAAATCTGTTCAAAAAAAGGTTTTCTTGTATCATTTAAGCTACTACATTTAATAAAAAAATTGATCTTGTCTTCAATGCCACTACCACATAATTCACATTTTCTATCTTCAACTTTTAAATTAGTGTATCTACCTTTTTCAGTATTTAAATGATGTGCACTGATCCTAAATTTTGTGAAAAGGCATCTGTCATTTTCTTGACCATATTCCAAATATTTTTCAGTTTTAAAATTAGTTTTAAATGTGCGAATTCTTAACTTGCTACCAATCATAGCATTTCTTTTATTATCATTAAATAGTTCTTTTTACCAAGTTTTACTGAACACATTTTTAGGAGGATTTACGGTACGTAAATCCTTCTTATGCTGTCACTTTCTTCAGAAAAATCCTGGGTATGAATATTCACTTCGAGATCAATAATCAACTTTTTGTGGCCAAATTCATTGCGAATTTCTTCTTTAACATTATTGTAAACAGCATAAAAAATATGACATATAAATGTAAGGTGTAAGCCTAATTGAAATAGAATTGCGGAGGGAACATCTTAACAGTTAACCGAGTGTCACGTGACAAGTTAGTTATAAATAACTTCACATATTACCGCAGTTGTAGAAATAATAACCTGTGACCTGAATATTGTAATGTTCCTGAATTTAAACGATGCAAAAAAATAAATAAAAATAATAAACCGAGGAATTAGAATTCTTTCTAGTTTAGTAAGTGTAGTTTGCATGTAGTGCTAATTTGATTCAGAATTGATTCAAAATTTTAACTGATATGGCTCTTATATCGATATTGAAAAAAATATGAAATTGGTAATATATTTCCCTCTAAGAGACAAAGGATGAACAATAATTCATGTTTTTATTGGCGGATTAAGAGAGGACTTCGGGTTGGAAACCTCCCCCTTTTCTTGATTTAAAAAAATAATTTCGTGCAGAATTTAGTCAACAGTTAAAAAAATGGCAAAAATTAGACTGGAACCTCTCCTTTCTCTGGATCTCATTTGAATCCCCCTTTTCGAAGTTAAGGAAATTATGTTTTTTGCCAAATTTTAGACAGTTATGCAAGATGTTCCCTTATTACTTGGGAATCTTATATGGTCAAGATACGGCATTTACATGTGACGTACTTCTTTTATCCATTTTCAATGATAACATACCAACACATTTTTATGGAATTGCTAGACAAAAATTTGTCAACTACAATGTAAATATGTCCATGTATGCTGTCTAAACCAATGTATTACAGAATTTCTCTTTTACATTGTATAGTTTGAGACCATAAAGGCATCATATGAAACACGTATACAGCATAACGAAATTTGCTGTTTTTATGCAGCTTGGGTATTAATTGTATTCAAATGATCAAATAACTATTTCATATATCACATTGTCATCGCTTACTTGTATCAGCTAAAACAGAACAAACGTCAGTTCTTTGGAACTAACATTTTGCAGTTTAATTAAGAAACCTTTTATATTCCCCGTATTATCAATAACATTTGTCCATGTATTATAATCGACCAGTTTAACCAATTCTAAACATTGGACAGCTTTCAAGGATTATAGCCTTGCAATCAACTAGCGTAGTAACTAAACCACTACCAAAAGATACGCGTTTGTCATACCAGTTTACTAGATGCAAAAATATACAAAATGTATGAGGCTTTCAACAATGAGCAAATACACCTGCACTAGTTTCATCGGTTTGAGCAGAATTCACTTGCTGGATGTCGAACAACGCTACGTCCATGGTTGTCTACGTCAATGGACTCGGGATCGTCAACAGACATAAACATATCGGACAAAGTACCCCCATAAACACTGTCATCCATTGCTCGACAGAAGGACCAAAAGACAATTCGAAATACAAACGACCACAGGTTATTCATCGAGTTGGTTGCAAGATAACTTGGCAAATAAATTGGGGAGATGTGGGCATAATAACTACAGATGGTAAAAAAATAGTATGATTTTTTAAGAAAATATGAAAGCCAAAATGTAAAATTTTGAAAATTTTAACTGAAGAAAAGTAGAGAGGATGCACCTCAATCAGTGGAAATATTTATAAGAACTCCACACTTCAAGAGAGACAAACTCTGTCATAAATGCAAAAACAAGAGATATTGTCAACGAGTAAATGTACATGACACAAAATTCCTATGGTAAAATTAACCAAATGGAACAACGTTATTGTTCTTCATCTTCTATACCTTCAACATTTCCCATATATATAGTATTTTATTGCAAACTAAACAGTTTTACGATTATCTTTTACGAAATTAAAGCGTAAATCCGACTAAACAGTACTTCAGTACTTTGATTTAGAGAGACTTTAAGTATATTAGTGACTGAACTTACAGACCATTTACTTGGTTTATTATAATCAAGTTTTAAATAGGAAAGAATATCCTTAATATTATTCATCCAAGATTCTTTATTATCTAAATCCATGGTTTTGGATTCATTAAACATGTTAAAAGCATGATAAAGAATGCTATTAGTATCCGATACATTTTCTAGATAATGCCAATATTTAACCATATTGAGGAGCATATACATAAAAACAGGGTATATTACCCCATTTAGTCTACAGACGTTCTAAATTCACTGTAAGGCCAAAGGAGCAAATACCACATCTATAATGAATCTTGTATCGAACTAATAACAGACCTTAACCACCAATTAGACATACACTTGACACATCCAAAAAATAGACTTCCTGATTCCCATGATATTGAAACCCCCCAAATCTGCAAAAATTTGAAGGTGATATCCATTCTATATAATTACATTTGGATAAAAATCTATGGAAAAACATTTAAATTATTTGAAGTTACAATTAAGTAATTAAAGAGATAATGATTCATAGACATTAAAAATGTAATAAATTGACCTTTATACATAGATAAGTGTAAAGTCCTTTAATTTACTGCTCATACATTTCAATCTTTTGTTGTTAAACAGAAATCTGACACCACTTCCTAGTTGACAAGGTGTTTCATTGCATTAATTATCATTGATTGTCATTTATCTTAAATTGACATATTTGTATGGAATGTCTATAAATATGTTTTTGTCTTTTCCATCTGTCATCCGTCCGTCAGTCCGTCCGTCACAAAGTTTGTGGACGCCAATTCTCCTACATCTTTTATCGGATTTTAACCAAACTTCACAGGATTGTTGACCATCATGCATAGTTGTGCATATCGTCTCGCCAGATTGATCGGCTAATTTTTGCTGGAGTTATGCCCCTTTTTAACTTAGAATTTTGCGAAATTTAGTTTGTGGACGCCAATTCTCCTACATCTTTGATCCGATTTCAACCAAACTTCACAGGATTGTTGACCATCATGCGTAGTTGTGCATATCGTCTAGCCGGATTGATCGGCTAATTTTTGCTGGAGTTATGCCCCTTTTTGACTTAGAATTTTGCAAAATTTAGATTGTGGACTCCCATATGCATTCTCCTACATTTTTGATCTGATTTCAACCAAACTTCACAGGATTGTTGACCATTATGCGTAGTTGTGCATATTGTCTCGCTGGATTTATCAGCTAATTTTTGTGGGAGTTATGCCCCTTTTTGACTTAGAATTTTGCGAAACTAAGTATGTGGACGCCAATTCTCCTACATCTTTGATCCGATTTCAACCAAACTTCACAGGATTGTTGACCATCATGCGTAGTTGTGCATATTGTCACACCAGATTGATGGGCCTTTTTTTAAGGGGAGAGTTATGCCCCTTTTTGACTTAGAATTTTGCTGAATTATAAAGTTTGTGAATCTAATTCTCCCACATCTTTCAAAGGATTTTAACTTAACTTCACAGGATTGTTGACCATCATGCTTTAGTTGTGCATTAGGTCTGATGCAGTGGTCTGAAGTCCCTAAAAAATACAAATGCTATTATACACAGTTTCAGGTTCCCATTACTTTTTGCATCTAATGTTTCCATAATCCATTGTAAGTTTTTTAGTCTAGACTGAAATACTTGGACAATTGAAACAAAAAGTTTTCCCTGTAAACATTCTATCTGTTAGATCATGCTCTTCCTCTTGGGACTTAGTTTAAATTTGAAAACAACTGGAAACTTATCTCTGACTAGACGTTCAGCAGGATAAATTCAGGTCCAAACATTGATCTTGAAACACATATAAATGTGAATTATGTGGTATTGGCATTGAAGACGAGATCCATTTTTTGATTAAATGTAGTAGCTTAAATGATATAAGAAAACCTATTTTTGAACAGATTTGTAATTTCAACAAATATTTTAAATATCATACAGATGATAATAAATTTATTTGGCTTCTTAGTAATGAGGATAAAAATATTATTTTATTTTTGTATAGATTGCTAAAACAGTTATTTCAGAGGAGAGATCATTTATTAAGTTTTCAATGAGAGTTGTCTCCCTCTGGTACTGGTATGTAAATAGTTCCAGGTGGTACAATGTGTTTTAATCATTATATTTTATATGTTATATGTGTAATTCAATAATACTCATAAATGTTAATTATTGTCTCTGTATTGTCCATGTATTGTTTTGTTTTGTTTTTATACTGCTCAAATTGGGCACTTTGATTTGTTAATAAAATATTGTCTATTGTCTATAATTCTACATGATTTTCCTCTTACAAATTACTAGACTTAATCATTGGTCACTTTAATTTAACATTTTATTTGTATACATTATATTATTATTGATATATTTGAGATGAATTTTAAAGAAAATTGTACTCCCTATATCCACTATTATAAATAACATTTAATTTTAAGTGCAGACATGCATGGCATTTGTTTTGTACAGTTAGCTGTTTAAATGTTTGATAAAATACTGAGATATTTGCATGTGACAGAATAATTTGCTTCTGTGCATCTTACACAATTAATGTGATTTATCATTTTAAGTAGTTCTAAAAGTGGTAGAGGATTTCTTTTAACATGTTTAACATGTATAATCATTTGTTTGTTTATTCAAGTGAATAAGTAGACAAAGTCTTTTCCCATTTCAGTATGCAAGAGAAAAAAACATACTCTATTCAGGCCATTATATAAAAAAATCCTGGGTTCTCATCCAACCTCAGGGCAGATGGGCTAAATCTATTTTTTATTAATTTAAATGAAAAAGAGATCTTTTATTTTGAAGAAAATGACTGAAAAATAGCCAAATTGCTTTTGGAATGTAGTAATTTTTAGTTCGCCTCAACGAAGTTGAGGGGGACTATTGGTGTACCCCCGGCGTCCTCGTCCGCGTCCGCGTCTATGTCTACGTCTACGTCTATGTCTACGTCTACGTCTATGTCTACGTCCGCGTCCGCATTTGGGCATATATCTCTGCAACTATGAAGGGTAGGGTCATCAAACTTTGTGCGCAGATGCATCTTGGGCTATCTCACAGCCTCTAAGAAAATTAGGTCTCTTTGACCTATATTTTCCGCTTGACTGGCTTTCATTTAATTTTAGGTCCGAGTTGATATCTCAGTAACTGTACATGGTAGGATCATCTAACCTTGCATGTGCATGCATCTTTGGGGGTAGGTCAGCATCCAGGCAAAATTAGGTCACTTTGACCTATATTTTCCGCATGATGGACTTACATTCAAGTTAACGTCCGAGTTCAGATCTAAGGAACTGTACATGGTAGGATCATCTAACCTTGCATGTGCATGCATCTTTGGCGGTAGGTCAGCATCCAGGCAAAATTAGGTCACTTTTCCGTTTATGTCGGAATTCAGGTCTCCATAACTGTATATGGTAAGATCATTTAGCCTTTGTATAAGGGATGGTAAATGAGCACCCTGGCGAAATTGGGTTTCTGTGTCCATGTGCCATAACGAGGCGAACTTTGTAATCGTTGATTACCTATGTTTTTATACTATGTAGATATATAAGGTATAGATTTTTAATGATAATTTGGAAGGTACCAACACATGTTATAAATTTTCAGTCTTGGCATTCAAAACTTACTAATATTCTGCTAAAGTGAAATATCTAGTTAAGGCCATAACAAAAAATATCCTAGATTGTCATCCCTGCCCACTCTTATTTTTTCACCTGCCTCAAATTTTTAGTTCACCTCAACGAAGTTGAGGAGGACTATTGGAGTACCCCTGGCATTCTGCGTCTACATCCCCGTCCACATTTAGGTATATATCTTGGTAACTATGAAGGGTAGGATCATCAAACTTTGTATACAGATGCATCTTGGGCTATCTCACAGCCTCCAAGAAAATTAGGTCTCTTTGACCTATATTTTCCGCTTGAATGACTTACATTTAAGTTTATGTCTGAGTTCAGATCTCAGTCACTATACATGGTAGGATCATGTAACCTTGCATATGCATGCATCTCTGATGATAGGTCAACATTCAGGCAAAATTAGGTCTCTTTGACCTATATTTTCTGCTTGAACGACCTACATTCACGTTTACGTCCGAGTTCAGATCTCAGTCACTATACATGGTAGGATCATGTAACCTTGCATATGCATGCATATCTGATGGTAGATCAGCATCCAGTCAAAATTATGTCACTTTGACCTATATTTTCTGCTTGAACGACTTACATTCAAGTTTACATCCGAGTTCAGATCTCAGTCACTATACATGGTAGGATCCTGTAACCAGGCATATGCATGCATCTCTGATGGTAGGTCAGCATCCAGGCAAAATTAGGTCACCATGACCTATATTTTCTGCTTGAACAACTTACATTCAAGTTTACGACCAAGTTCAGATCTCAGTCACTATACATGGTTGGATCCTGTAACCTTGCATATGCATGCATCTCTGATGGTAGGTCAGCATCCAGGCAAAATTAGGTCACTTTGACCTATATTTTCCACTTGAATGACTTACATTCAAGTTTATGTCTGTGTTCAGATTTCAGTCACTTTACATTGTAGGATCCTGTAACCTTGCATATGCATGCATCTCTGATGGTAGGGCAGCATCCAGGCAAAATAGGTCACTTTGACCTATATTTTCTGCTTGAACAACTTACATTCAAGTTTAGTCCGAGTTCAGATCTCAGTCACTATACATGGTAGGATCCTGTAACCTTGCATATAAATGCATCTCTGATGGTAGGTCAGCATCCAGTCAAAATTAGGTCACTTTGACCTATATATTCCGCTTGAACGACTTACATTCAAGTTTACTGAAGAGTTCAGATCTCAGTCACTGTACATGTTAGGATCATGTAAATTGCATATGCATGCATCTCTGACAATGTGCCATAAAGAGGCGAACTTTGTAATCGTTGATTACCTATGTTTTATTTTCATTTTTGGTCAATTTTGGTAAATTTCTTTTTAAATGGCAACATTTTTCACAAAATTAAAAGTAAAATTCGCCCACCTGCCCCAAATTTCGAGAAAAAAAATGGATGAGAATCTAGCAGTAATTATGGCCTAACCCTGTAATTTCATTGATTAGCTTGATAGCAGATATGAGACTGTATCTTCTTAATTTTCCAGTACACTTCTAGAACAATATACTTGTTACTAGGGCTTCAGGGAGGATACTATATGTTATTCAGGTTTCAGACGGGGTATATAGCGTGACATACCCTGGATGTTTAGTTATATTTCCTGAGGCGAAGCCGAAGGAAATATAATAAACATCCAGGGTATGTCATGCTATATACCCCGTCTGTAACCTGAATTACCTTTATATTCCAATGGACAGCCCTGGTGAAATGAAATCTGCGAAAAATATTACTCTTATCAATTTCACCATGTTGTTTTCATGTTATGACGTTGTCAATTTCCATGACAACTTATATTACCTGGCAGTTTTCCCGAATATATGTTGACATTTAAGGAACGTCATCCAATCAAAAGCAGGCTTACATCTATAAATCGGAATATTATATGCTATTCGGGAATCTTCACAGGGGATACGGGTTCATATTCCCTGTCTGTGTTTTATATCACCTGAGCTGTCAGGCGAAGGGGATATAGGGCACAGACAGGGAATATGAACCCGTATCACCTGTTAAGCCCAAATAACTTTCATTATCCCCTCGACCAGCGAAGTTGGGGAGGGGATATAGCGTTTGCCCGTTCGTCTGTTCGTCCGTTTGTCCATCCGTTCAAACTTAAGACCATATTTCTTTTGAATAACAAGTCATAGATGGATAAGGTTTTGTCCATAGATGCATCTTGAATAGTACTTGAGGTTGATATATAGAATAGGTGGATTTGACCTACATTTCATGCATGAGTGACTCAGGTTAAAGTTTTTGTAAGATTCCAGATCTGGGATACTACAACTTGTAGAGGAATAATATTTTGTATGTAGATGCGTCTTGTAAAGTTGCGAAGCTCTAGATAAAAAGTAGGTCACTTTAACCTACATTTCATGCATGAGTGACTTAGGTTAAAGTTTTTGTAAGAGTCCAGATCTGGGATACTACAACTCCTAGAGGAATAATATTTTGTATGTAGATGCGTCTTGTAAAGTTAAGAAGCTTCAGAAAAAAATTAGGTCACTTTGACCTACATTTCATGCATGAGTGACTTAGATTAAAGTTTTTGTAAGAGTCCAGATCTTGGATACTACAACTCGCAGAGGAATAATATTTTGTATGTAGATGGTCTTGTGAAGTTGCGGAGCTCCAGATAAAAATTAGGTCACTTTGACCTACATTTCATGCATGAGTGACTTAGGTTAAAGTTTTTGTAAGAGTCCTGATCTGGGATTCTACAACTCTTAGAGGAATAATATTTTGTATGTAGATGCGTCTTGTAAAGTGAAGAAGCTTCAGAAAAAAATTAGGTCACTTTAACCTACATTTCATGCATGAGTGAAATAGGTTAAAGTTTTTGTAAGAGTCCAGATCTGGGATACTAAAACTCTTAGAGGAATAATATTTTGTATGTAGATGCGTCTTGTAAAGTGAAGAACCTTCAGAAAAAAATTAGGTCTTTTTGACCTACATTTCATGCATGAGTGACTTAGGTTAAAGTTTTTGTAAGAGTCCAGATCTGGGATACTACAACTTGTAGAGGAATAATATTTTGTATGTAGATGCGTCTTGTAAAGTTGCAAAGCTCTAGATAAAAAGTAGGTCACTTTGACCTACATTTCATGCATGAGTGACTTAGGTTAAAGTTTTTGTAAGAGTCCAGATCTTGGATACTACAACTCCTAGAGGAATAATATTTTGTAGGTAGATGCGTCTTGTAAAGTTACGAAGCTCCAGATAAAAATTAGGTCACTTTGACCTACATTTCATGCATGAGTGACTTAGTTTAAAGTTTTTGTAAGAGTCCAGATCTGGGATACTACAACTTGTAGAAGATTAATCTTTCATCAGTAGATGCATATGCTATGGGTATGAGGCTCCTGATTGAAATAAGGTTACTGCATTTCTTGCATGACTGGCTCAGATTTAAGTTCAACAAGCCAGATCATGAATGGTACAACTTTGTAGAGTGCTTTTAATATTAGATAAACATTCAACAATCAGGCGAGGGGATTAGCTGTCGTTTCTGACTGCCCCTTTTCTTGTATTATGCTAAAAGTGCTAAAATTCTTATATTAAAAGTGTTTAAAAAATTGCTATTTTGCTACCACAGAGATATGGTTTCACATCCCCTGTCAAGGTAACCTGCAATCAAATTACAGGATTTACCTAGATATTTCACTTCATATTGGTTCATATTCCCTGTCTGAGTCCTATAAGCCCTTTGACTTGAGGCTCAGGGGATATAAAACAAAAGCACTGAAACCAGGAAAAGGAACCCATATCCCCTGTAGGGATTCCAAAGTTACATATGTTATCCCATACATAGAAACAGATCACGTAAGTACATTTGAAGAAAAAGAATTTAACACACAAATTAATGCTAGACATATTTATATCAAGAAGAAAAAAAATATACATATTTAGAGTACCATTCTACGATATTGACAGATTTATTGATATATATAAAGTTTTATGATTATATTGATGATTGCCACTAGGTAGTCGATATGCAAATGTCTACTTATTGTGGAGTGGTACAATATGTTGAATTGGTCCAGATATTTATTATTAGCCTTCAAGTATCATTTTATACAAATTGTAAATTTATATAATAACTGATATTTGTAGAGGCACAAGATTAACTGAGAAAGTAGATACTTTGTGTCTGTCTGTCTGTTTACCTTTTAATCTTTCTAATGGTACATTTTCCTTTGAAAGATGATCATAGTTTTATCAGTTATGATTGATGATGTCAGCATTTGTTTGCACACAGCTCTGAATTTTGGTATACGTCTAGTCCGATCATAAAAATACTTACAAAATCTGACATTTCAGGGGAGTTAATCGTATACCTCAGGAGGCAGGGGTTTGTATTGCCGCCTATCAGGACATAGTTTCTGCAGAATTTCAGATTCATTGAGGTTTATAGGAAAGGACTGTCACTTCAGGGCAGCTAGTCTTTCACATACTCCAATTTGTTATCCATTCTTTTTTTTGATTATTGTGATACTTTTCAGGGAACTTGAACTTGTCAAATAAAACTTTATCGACAAGTACATACAGTTTATACTTAATGGGTAGACTTGTACCATTTGTATTGTTTAGAGTCGGATTCAATGGTGACTGAATGAAAGAATTGTATTTCATTATATCATCTTCATCTTTATACATGTATAACTAAGGGTATTGTATTGTCCTCTCGGGGAGAAATTATTAGCTATTTAAAATGATTGAAAGGATCAGTTGTATTATCTCTGCAGGATGTCCTTTTAATGATTTACTTCAATATTACAGTATTAATTTACGACAATAGAATCAAAGGGTGAAAATGGTGTATTATAATGTGGGACTCTAATTGATGAAGTTATTAGATCAATTAAGAGTCAATCAAACAAAACTTTAATTCTTACAGTTATCATGGTAATAAAACTAGAGTTGTATAAATAACACATATGTAAATTATTATTTCTTTTAGGCCAATTAGAACCAAACTTGCAGCCACAATAGTCCTGGAGTATTCCTTTGTGAAGATGTCAGCAAATGAAATGTAAAACAAAAGTTTTAAGATACGGACCTATTGATAATATTCAGAGATTTTCTCTGAAACTTCTACTCCAATAGTACCAGACCTGGCCCCATTCAGACAAAATCTTGTACATCATACTGTAAAATTTTAGTTTTGTCTTCCTGTGTGAGGTTTGAACTACCGAATTATCCTTGTGAATGTTTGAATATTATAGAGATTTGCAAAAGCTTTTCCAAATTTTACCTTGGTGCTGTTTGTGGGTTAGAGAAGTAACATGTGCCTTGAATTATGTCACAACCCCCCCCCCCCCCCCCTCAAGGGCAGACATATTGTTTTTATCTTTCCCATCTGTTGTCAGTCTGTCTGTCCATTCATTAGTATGTCTGTCCATCCGTTTGTCCTTCACAAAGTTTGTAGACGATTATTCTCCTACATTTTCTATTGGGTTTTGACCAAACTTCACAGGATTGTTTACCTTCATGCCTAATTGTGCATATTGTCTGGCTGGATTTTTCTGCCAATTTTTGTTGGAGTTAAGCTAATTATACGCCCGTCGAAAGACAGACGCATTATGGTATACCCTCCGTCCGTCCGTCTGTCCGACTGTCCGACCGTCCGTCCGTCCGTCCGTTAACTCTTTGGTTTCTGGAGATTTTTTATGTAACCGCATAACATATTGATTTTATATTTGGTATATGACTATATCTAGGTGAAATACAGATCAAATTCGAATTTGGTTCGGGTCGGTTGATTTTGTACAGAGTTATGGCCCTAAGACTTAGTGAAATTTTGAAAAATATAGGTTTCCAGAGTTTTTTTCTGAAACCACTTGACATATTGATTTCATATTTGGTATATGACTATATGTAGGTGAGATACAGATCAAATTAATTTTGGTTCCAGTCAGTTGATTTTGTACAGAGTTATGGTCCTTGGACTTAGTGAAATTTTGAAATATAGGTTTCCGGAGTTTTTTTCTGTAACCACTTGACATATTGATTTTGTATTTGGTATATGAGTATATCTAGGTGAGATACAGTTCAAGTTCGAATTTGGTTTTGGTTGGTTGATTTTGTACAGAGTTATGACCCTTGGACTTTGCGAATTTTTGAAAAACATCAGTTTCTCCATCTTTTCTTTACAATGTGTGAATATGTTGATTTGATTAGTTTATGATTGTATGTTTATAAATTATGGATTAAGTTTAAATT
Organism: Modiolus philippinarum; assembly: GCA_002080025.1. NCBI lineage: Eukaryota > Metazoa > Mollusca > Bivalvia > Mytilida > Modiolidae > Modiolus > Modiolus philippinarum. Next base: position 55,526 of record MJUU01009569.1, read on the forward strand.
TGGTTCCTGTTTAATGATTTTGTTGACAGTTATGGCCATTGGATTTAATATTTTTTTGAAAATTCATTTTTAGCTCACTTCACGAAGTGAGGGGGGCTTATGTGATACCCCTAGCGTCTGTGTCAGCGTCCGGTTAGGAAGAATGGTTAAGGTCCATTCCTGCTTACTGACATGCCCCACATCAACTATATTGGTATGCCTGATGCACTTTGGGATGACAACTGGAATGCATGCTTCAGATGCTGTCTCTGACCTACTTTTTACGCATCAGCGACTTGGTTAGGTAGAATGGTTAAAGTCTATTCCTGCTTACTGGCATGGCCCACATCAACCATATAGGTATGTATGATGCATTTTGGGATGACAACAACAATGCATGCTTCGGATGCTGTCTATGACCAACATTTTACGCATGAGCGACTTGGTTAGGTAGAATGGTTAAAGTCTATTCCCACTTACTGGCATGGCCCACATCAACCATATTGGTATGTATGATGCATTTTGGGATGACAGCAACAATGCATGCTTTGGATGCTGTCTCTGACCTACATTTTATGCATGAGCGACTTGGTTAGGTAGAATGGTTAAAGCCCATTCCTGCTTACTGACATGTCCCACATCAACCATATTAGTATCTATGATGCATTTTGGGATGACAACAACAATGCATGCTTCGGATGCTGTCTCTGACCTACATGTTACGCATGAGTGACCTGGTTAGGTAGAATGGTTAACGTCCATTCCAGCTTACTGACATGGCCCACATCAACCATATTGGTATGCATGATGCATTTTGGGATGACAACAACAATGCATGCTTCGGATGCTGTCTCTGACCTACATTTTANGGTTAGGTAGAATGGTTAAAGTCCATTCCCAATTACTTACATGGCCCACATCAACCATACTGGTATGCATGATGCATTTTGGGATGACAACAACAATGCATACTTCGGATGCTGTCTCTGACCTACGTTTTACGCATGAGCGACTCTGTTAGGTAGAATGGTTAAAGTTCATTCCCGCTTACTGACATGTCCCTTAGCAACCATATCGGTATGTATGATGCAATTTGGGATGACAACAACAATGAATGCTTCGGATGCTGACTGTATACTACAATTTATGCATGACTGAATCTGTTAAAAAGAATGATTATAGTCCATTCCTGTTTACTGACATGTGCAACGTGTGACAATGCTGCGCAACGAGGTGAGCTTTGCAGGCTGTGGCTGCTTTCTATGTTTACATATTAATTTGATATTTGTTGAATGGTTACATTTTGGTAAGGCACATATTCTGTTTGATTTTTTTTCAATCAAAATTTTGTTGTGGTCCAACAATGCCATAAAGTTCAAGTTGACAGTGGACAAGCGTATCATGCGCTCTTGGCGCAGCAGTTTATTTTTGTTATAGAATTTTGATAATTTAAGTTTGTGGATGCTAATTCTCCCACACCTTTCATTGGATTTCAACCATTTTAAGTACTATTCAAATGCAATGTTAACATATTAAGATGCCAATCATCTCCAGGAAGATATGTATTTCGGCAGACATTTGTTTTTGCATCAAACACAAACTTCTAGTTTTAATTTGTTTTGTCTAAGGGTTAGAAAATAACATAAACCAATCTGCCACCAAACAAAACTTTAAAAAAAAATATATGCCTCGCTGATAGTGGAATGGACAAGTGGTGTTAGCGAGGCAGGACATGCTTACCCCTTCAGAGCACCTGATGTTACTTCCGGTTCTCATAGGAGTTCACACTGTGAGTGCCTTAGTTCTTACTGTCGTCTTTTTATTTCTGTGCATTGTGGCTGTCACACTTCCTTGTTTTTTCTTTGTTTTTCTCTCTTGCCATTTTTGCAAAGTCTTATGATTTTTATGATCATCACTTCCCTTGTTCCTTCGATATTCTACTGACATTGTCCCAATAGTCCTTAAAATCAAAGTATTTTTCAGGTCCACGCTGAACCTTAGCTGGCCACCAGCGGGGAACATAGTTTAACATTTATATCGGACCCAATGGGAAAATGAATTCAAAGAACTTCCTCACTGAAACTACTGGGCCAATTGAAACAAAATTGGCAAATCGTGCTTTTCAGGTTTGCACTTAATCCCAGATGGCTGTCAGTGGAGAACATAGTTTAACACTAGACACTATGGGAAAACACATTCAGAGATCATTTTTTTGAAAGGACTTAGCCATATGGAAGCAAACTTGGCCACAGTTGTGCTTTGGTGGTCCCCTGGTAAAATGGTGTTTTTCAGGTTTGCACTTTATCCAAGATGGCCAGTTTAACATTGGATGCATACTATGGCAAATGTCATTAATTTCATTGAAACTGCAATATATGACAGCCTTGGTCCAGGTGATCGATACAGGCTCTTGAGAGCCTGTTAATTCTTGTTTTAAAAAGATATGATATAACAATATATATCAGATGTGAAATTTGTTGAGGGAGTTTTTTGTTGTAGCTGTATAACCGCATATAGACAAAATATTGCAACACTTATAAGGAAGATATATAGCAATATGAGAAATAGTGCTGTTTTTGACAAAAATGACGGAAAGAGTTATGCATTTGTGTGTGCAAAAAATAACAAGATGAGTCCTCGTTGAATATTTTTGAATGAGTTATCCCCCTTTTAACTTTGAAACTTGTAAGTGTTTACAGAAAATTTATTTCTCATTTGATTGGAATAATATTTATACAGTAGCTTTAGTCCAAGGTCTAAAGATTAGTATTTATCAAATATTTTTGTAGGAGTTATTTCCCCTTTTAATTTTGAAAATTCCACAAATATAACTGTAAGTGTTCTTGCAGATTTATTTCTCATGTGATTAGGATGATATTTATACAGTTGTGTAATAGCTCAAGGTTGCCTCAAGTGAGTTCAAAGATGTCAGGTCCTGGTATAATGTTTCTGTAGGAGTTATACCCCTTTATAACTTTGAAAATTGACAAATTTTTATGGTTTTAAATTTCTGGTATAGTGGGTGTACTGGTACATGTAGTTCTTGTTATGTATATTAGTGTTGTAGAGTAGTTTTGAGTTTAGATAATAAGTCAACAAAAACATGTTGCATATTTTGATAATTTTTTTAGCAGACATGCTTTCCAAGGACTGGTAGACAAAATCTGTATCTTGGTTATCACATGATTTTAGTAGTGTTGCATAGAAGTAGCAGACAGTAATCAAAGTCTTCAAGTGGGTTATAGACTGTAATAGGCAATCAGCAATTGATATTTTTTGCAGTATTATTTTTATTTGAAGAATCCTTTTAAAGCTAGCAATCTTTTCTACAATTGATGTCATATTGATATGGAAAAATATATCTTTAGAATTTTTATTTTAGTTTTTGAAAACAGTAAAATAAATAAGCAAAAGATTAAAGTGTATTTCAGAAACTTTTATAATCATTGGAAATTGATTGATTTTGGGTAGAGTAAAGTTTTATTCCCTATTCTTATATGTATTATATTCTTTATAAACTTTATAATATTACAATTTCAACCTGGGAAAGTCCCTTTTTCTGATAAGGAAGTTTTGAGCATAAAGATTAAGAGTCCTGAATTGTGGATAGACCTTTAATGATTTCTTAACAGAGCAGAAAGCTTTTTTTTCTATTGAAGATGTGCCAAAAAAGGTTCAACACCACATGCACAAATTTCACTTGAATAATCGTGGTAATTTTGCACTTCATACAATTTTATGAAATTTTAATATTTCTATATGATAATTTTATATTTTTGCTCTGTTGGATTATGTCCAAATGCATGGGTATATTTGAACTTGAATATTATAAACGGTACATTCATGCATAGGGTTAAAAATATATACCAGTTTATTATTTTACTAATCTCAAGGTCACAGTGACTTTGACTTGAAGAAAACATTATGCTCTGTATATTTCAGTTATGGTATCTATCATACTTTCAAATTTTGTTTTTGTTTTTAGCTCACCTGGCCAAAGGCCATGTGAGCTTTTGCCATCACTCGGCATCCATCGTCCGTCCATCCGTCCGTACGTTAACTTTTATTCAAAGATCTTCTCCTCTGAAACTACTGGGCCAATGCTAACCAAACTTGGCCTGAATCATCACCAGGGTATACTATTTTTATGTCTGTAGACTAAACAACATGGCCGCTGTTACTAAAAATAGAACATAGGGGTAAATTGCTGTTTTTTGCAAATTACTCAAAAATCATTACAGATATCAAAATTCTGACGTGGGGGTAAAAATGATCAGCATGATGAGATCTACCTGCCCTGCAATTTTGGAGAATATCCGTTTACCCGTCTTGGAGTTATTGCCCCTTTTCCGTAAAATTTTCAGTTTTTCGTTACTTCTGGTCTTATATATTGAAATTCAAAGAAGATAGAAGTGAAGTTTGTTAACAAAAATGGTCAGCATAGTAAGATCTACATGTCCTGCAATTTTGAAGAAAATCTGACTACCCACATAGGGGTTATTGCCGCTTTTTATTTGAATTTTCACAATTTTTGAACGTTTTTACTTTTATTTCAAAAACTGTTTGAGATAAAGGTTAAATGTGAATTGCAAAAGTGTTGAGGTTTTCCAGAACTACAATTTCTACATATGTCCAGCAGGTTCACATCTCATCCAAGATGGCCACCAGCGGGGAAGATAGTTTAACATAGGACCCTATGGGAAATGCATTCAAAGATCTCCTCTGAAACCACTGAGCCAATGGGGACCAAATTTTGTCACAATAGTCCTTGGGTGGTCCCCTTTAAAGTTTGTGATTTTTGCGTTTGTACCTCATCCAAGATGGCTGCCAGCGTGGAGCACAGTTTAACATAGGGACCCTATGGGAAATGCATTCAGATGTCTTCTCCTCTGAACCCACTGAGCCAACTGGAACCAAACTTGGTTACAATAGTCTTTAGATGTTTTCCTTCAAAGTTTGTGATTTTTATGTTCATTTTTCATTCAAGATGGCTGCCAGCAGGGAACATAGTTTAACATAGGGACCCTATTGGAAATGCATCCAAAGATCTTCTCCTCTGAAACTACCAAGCCAAATTGAACCAAACTTGGTCACAAAATAGTCTTTGGGTGGTCCCCTTTAAAGTTTGTGATTTTTAGCTCACCTCACGAAGTGAGGGGGGGCTTATGTGATACCCCTAGCGTCCGCGTTGGCGTCCGGTTAGGTAGAATGGGTAAAGTCCATTCCCGCTTACTTACATCGCCTACATCAACCATATGGGTCTGGATGATGCATTTTGGGATGACAGCTGGAATGCATGCTTCGGATGCTGTCTCTGACCTACATTTTACGCATGAGTGACTTGCTTAGGTAGAATGGTTAAAGTCCATTCCTGCTTACTGACAAGGCCCACATCAACCATATGGGTATGCATGATGCATTTTGGGTTGACAGCTGAAATGCATGCTTCGGATACTATCTCTGACCTACATTTTATGCATGAGTGACTCGGTTAGGTAGAATGGTTAAAGTTCCTTTCGGCTTACTTACATTAGCCCCATGTCAACCATATTGGTATGCATGATGCATTTTTGGATGACAGCTGAAATGCATGCTTCAGATGCTGTCTTAGACCTACATTTTATGCATGAGTAACTCTGTTAGGTAGAATGGTTAAAGTCCATTCCCACTTACTGACATCGCCTACATCAACCATATGGGTATGGATGATGCATTTTGGGATGACAGCTGGAATGCATGCTTTGGATGCTGTCTCTGACCTACATTTTACGCATGAGTGACTTGGTTAGGTAGAATGGTTAAAGTCCATTCCTGCTTACTGACAAGGCCCACATCAACCATATGGGTATGCATGATGCATTTTGGAATGACAGCTGGAATGCATGCTTCGGATACTGTCTCTGACCTACATTTTATGCATGAGTGACTCGGTTAGGTAGAATGGTTAAAGTTCATTTCGGCTTACTTACATTAGCCCCATGTCAACCATATGGGTATGCATGATGCATTTTTGGATGACAGCTGAAATGCATGCTTCGGATGCTGTCTTTGACCTACATTTTATGCATGAGTAACTCTGTTAGGTAGAATGGTTATAGTCCATTTTCGCTTACTGACATGCCATATATCAACCATATGGGTATGCATGATGCATTTTGGGATGACAGCTGGAGTGCATGCTACGGATGCTGTGTCTGACCTATCTTTTACGCATGAGTGACTCGGTTAGGTAGTATGGTTTAAGTCCATTCCTGCTTACTGACAAGCCCTGTGTCAACCATATGGGTATGCATGATGCATTTTTGGATGACAGCTGGAATGTATGCTTTGGATGCAATCTCTGACCAACATTTAACACATGAGTGAATCTGTTACGTAGAATGGTTAAAGTCTATTCCAGCTTACTTACATGCCCCACATCGACCATATTGGTATCTTTAATGCAATTTTTGAATGATAGTCTCACGGCATTCATGCATGAGTTACTTGGTTATAGTCCATTCAGATGTGACAAAAATAATAAGAAATAATATATTTTTAGTGCCATTCTATTTGTTAAACTTATAGTGTCTTTTGGCAATTACAAAATATGCAATAATAGAGACAACACTGTACATTTCTACATCAACTTTAATGGTATGCATGATGCACCTGCTTAAGGATAACAGCTGGATGACAAGCACCATCAAATCATCTTGGGAGGATTGACCAATCTATCGAAGACTCAATCAAAGACAAATGGAGAGCTACTTTGCAACAATAGACAATTCATATTTAAATAACTGTAAGTTTAATTCTTGCTATTTTTATTGCAGATTGCAATCAGAAAGTGAGTAGGTAAAAATTTCAAATTAATGAAAACTCACTTGTTCTGCATGATTTTTTAAAAGTATCACATCAATTATAAAAGCATGTTTCAAATCAATATTTTCTGAAAATTTGTTTCTTTAATATCTTATATTTCTACAACACAAATCAAAGGCCTGTTCTATGTTGAATATAAAATGTACAACATATAACATATACATAAACAAAGGTAATCTGTTTTTTTATCAATTCTCACATTCACAGAAATAAATTTTTAAAATTTGCACAATTATTGATGGTGAAAGTGTTAGATATCTGTGTTATAATTAAAAATGGTGACTGGTCATTGTATTGATATAATTTTTTTAATTCTATTAATCTTGTTTCTGCTATCTTTTTTTTTGTATTCTAAATACCGGTAAGTCTGTAACATTAAGGGTTAATGGTTAATGGCATTGCAACAGATTACTTTTGGCCAGGTTTTTCCTGATGAAACTTTAGTTGATGTAAATTGAGAAATGCAATAAAACTATGTGATCAACTTCTAGTAAAATATAAAAAATACAAACTCCCAATTTACAAAGCAAGTGGTTCAGATGTTCATATTATCGACATTGATATGCATCGAAAATGTTTTCAAGTGGGGATCAAGTCCCAAGCTACATATGTACCTTAAATCAAAAGGCACATTGATTTCACTTAATTTCTGCCTTTATCTATATACAAATGTATAACAAGATTGTATAGAACGTCAACAGTAATAAACAAAACATAGACTAGGTGGAGAAAACAGATAGTTTTTTTTAACAAAAGTTTGTAAACCATGAATATATTGAACCCAGAATTAAAAATTATTCAAGTCTTCCTTCACTTCTTTTGATTATGTTCTGTTACCTGTTAATACTGTTTTACTGGTGCCATATATATGTATTTTAATATACATATATATCCCAATACAAGTACTGTTCATTTATTTTTCAGAATGTCAATGTGGCATCATTACCTGCTTGGCAACAGAGGTGCACATTCCTGCAATGGAAATATATACCAGTGCAGCAAATGTAACCAAAAATACAAAACAGAGAATGGATATTTAAAACATCAGTGCCCAATATGTGCAGTGTGTGGACATTTATTTGCATCTTTACAGAAAATGAACAATCACACATGTAATACTGGAAAGAGTCAACTGACATGTGAAAAATGTGGGAAAACTTTAAAATCTGATTTCTACCTGTCACATCATAAATGTACCGACTGTGGAACTTGTCATACAACATTTAGCACTCATCAAAAGTACAAGAACCATCTTTGCAGCAAAGAGGAGAAGTCAAAGAAAGCAAAGCTTAACTATACAGACTCTAAAAGAAGCAAACAGAAAAATGAAACTGAACAAGTAACACCCATAAATAATAAACCAAAAGAACAGCCAACTAACAAAGGGAGTACTACACTTGTGAAGGAGAATATACATGGCTTAAGTGATTTACCACAGCATAAGAACCGTAAACTTGATGCAACCAACACTAAGGATACAATATGTTCCAATAAATGTTCAACTGAAGAACCCAAAACAAGCCAGAAGCGTCATCAAATGATGTTATACAAGGAATTCATGAACCACCAACACCTCAACTATTTCAACCACTTACTTTCCACATGCAAAAACATCTCTGTAATATATTAGGAATAAATACATTTGGTATCTTGGAAATTTTTGTATCAAAAACAAATAATTCTCTGTTGACAACACCTGGACATATTCAACCAATTTTAAGTGATGGTAACTGCTTTTTCCGAGCAATTTCTTTTGCTTTGACTGGTTCACAAGACCACCATTACATAATCAGACAACGTGTATGTAGCCATATGTTACATCATGGTCAATAGATGTCATCTATCTTAGGTGAAAACACCTCTGTACAGGACTATTTGCTAAGATCTGGTATGCATCTTAACAAAACATGGACATCACAAGTGGAGATATTTACTATAGCACACCAGTTGAAGACTGATATTTATTCCTACACTAAATTTGGACGTAATTGGACTTGGTCAAAATTTTCTGGAAAGTTTATTGACCCAGTACTCCAACCAAATGATCAATACATTTACATCTACCACAAGAACTTAAATCATTTTGAAGTTGTTATTGGAGTTACTAAAGCAAATGAGCAACCGATAGTATCCAAACAAGATAAACTTATAGCTGATTACTTTGATCATCAAAAACTTCAGAAGAAGAGAAAGTTAAATGACAGAAACAGAGTTCAAATGGTTGATTCAAAAACAAAAGATAGAGATAGAAAGAGACTAAAACGAAGCAAAAGTGAATACAGGGACTAAGAGAACAAATTAAAGAGGGAATTTAAACAAAGCAGAGAAAATGAAAGACAACACAAAGAGGATTTGAGATCAAACCAAGACCAGAGAAACAAAGAAAATAAATCAAAGAAGAAATCTAAACAAAGCAGAGAAAATGAAAGACAACACAAAGAGGATTTGAGATCAAACCAAGACCAGAGAGATAAAGAAAATAAATCAAAGAGGAAATCTAAACAAAGCAGAAAAAATGAAAGACAACACAAAGAGGATTTGAGATCAAACCAAGACCAGAGAGTCTAGGAGAAATTGTGAAAGAAAGATAAAAAACGCAAAGAGGATTTGAGATCGAACCAAGACCAAAGAGACCAGGAAAGTAAAGCAAAGAAGTTTAAAAAGGAAGGCTCTGTTGGAATCTTGATTAAGAATTTCCATGCTGCTGTACAAGATGGACCTGTCTATATTTGTACTTGTTGTAACCAGTTGTGGTATAAACAAAGTGTTAGGACAGTAGCCAATATACACTTATCTGATGACATAAAAATGAAAGCACTTAATTCAGTGAAAAGTATGGACGGTAAAGAATGGATATGTCATACATGTTACAGATATATTTCTGACGACAGACTGCCACCATGTGCTACATACAACGGAATGAGTTTTCCTGAGCAACCAAAAGAACTTGCCTTAACTGAAGTAGAAGAGAAGCTGGTATCATTGCAAATACCTTTTATGCAGTTGCATGAGTTACCCAGAGGAAAACAAGTCAGTCTACATGGCAATGTTGTAAATGTTCCAACCAATGTAAATTATACAGTTGCAAAATTACCAAGACATGTTAATGAAAATGCCACTATACCTATCAAATTGAAAAGAAAGCTGTCATATCAACACCATGTTGACTTTCAGATAGTTCAGAAAAAGTAGTAACTGCTGTAGAATATTTGGTTAACCATAGTGCTAAGTATAAGGAAGCAGGGATCGAAGTTGACAGATCATGGAAATATGATGATCAGGACATTGAAATACCAGATGATAGAGATAATGTAAAAACAGATGATGAAAACTGGAATTAGGTACATGAGGAAGACTTACCAGGTGGAACTATGGATACTCTTCTTCATCCACAAGATTTGACTGCTGAAGCCAAAGAAATTCTCTCCTTTGCACCAGGAGAAGGGAACGTACCACTGAATATTTTTTTGACAAGCATGCTGAAGAGATCAGTTTTCCAACACTTTTTTGTGGTGAAGTTCGTCCTGATAACAGTGAACGTGAAGTTAATGTTTACTACAGCGATATTTGTAAAACTGAACGAAGAAATGCTGATAGAAGAGTTGCCAGCCATATCCAAAATATTTTTTTCAAGTTTAAAAAATTGCAAGCTAAAAGTATTTTAGACAAAGCTAACATTTGTCTCAGAAAAACAAAGAAAACAGACAAACTATCTGCTGGAAACTTGAAAAATAACCAAAATATTGAAAATTTATGTAGGATTGATGAAGGATTCAGAATTTTCCGTGACCTTAGAGGCTCACCACCATACTGGGAACATGCTAAAAAAGATATATTTGCACTAATCAGACAACTTGGCATACCTACATTTTTTGCTTCTTTTTCGGCTGCTGAGACACACTGGACACATTTGATGGACAGTAAACAAGAAGAGGTACTCAGTAGAAGAAGTCAAACAATTTAATTTTTTCCAGAAGGCAGATCTACTTAGGAAAGATCCTGTTACCTGTGCCAGACATTTTGACCATCAAGTACAGGCATTCATAAACAAAGTCTTGAAAAGCTGTCAGTCGCCAATTGGAACAGTATTAGACTTTTTCTATAAAGTAGAGTTCCAGATGAGAGGGTCACCACACATTCACATGGTAATATGGATTCTGAATGCACCCAAAATAGAGGAGAATGATGATGAAGATGTCATATCATTTATTAATAAGTATGTTACATGTGCAGACAATACTGAAATACCAGAACTCATACAGTACCAACAGCATGCCCATGGCAGAACGCGTAGAAGGAAAAACAAAAATGATTGCAGATTCAGTTTCCCACAGCCACCTATGAGGAACACGTGCATACTCACACCACTTGATGACAGTATACCTGACAAAGACAAAAAACAGCACAAAAAGAATTGGCAGAAAGTGAAAAGAAATCTTGATGCAATGAATAAAGGAAAGGACATTCCATTGTCAGACTTTTTAGATGAGATTGGACTCTCACATGAAGATTATATCAATGCAGTACAATCATCTATTAAAAGTCCAACCATATTTTTGAAGAGAGGAGTTAATGAACTTAGAGTCAATAACTACAATACAACTCTACTAAAATGTTGGAGAGCAAACATGGACTTACAGTTCATTCTGGACGCCTATGCATGTGTTATGCACATCGTTAGCTATATTTCGAAATCACAAAGAGGCGTGAGCAATCTACTCTTTAATGCATGCAAAGAGGCTAGACAGGGGAATTTGGATGTCCGTAATCAAGTAAAAACTATAGGATACAAGTTCCTGACCCATGTTGAAGTTTCTGCCCAGGAAGCTGTTTATTACATTCTACAAATGCCTCTGAGGAAATCATCAAGGGAAGTTATATTCATTAACTCAGCTCCAGAGGAAGAACGAATTGTTATGCTAAAAAGCCAAAAATACATTGAAGACTTACCTGATATTCCAGAATCAAACAACATTCAGAGATATGCAGAGAGACCAGCAGACATGGAGAATGTATGTTTAGCAGATTATGTATCTCTATACAGGGAAAAGGAATCCAAGACAAAACAACACAGTGATTATAATGAACCAAAACAGAAATCTGACAATAAGAAACAGAAGAAGGATAAGAGTTTAACTTGGAGAAGTCAACAAGCTGTAATTAGATCAGTAGGATACAATGAGAAAAAAGACCCAGAAAATTTTTACAGGGAATGCTTGTTCCTCTACCATCCATGGAGAAATGAAAAGAATATACTACAAAATAGACAGACATACTATCAGCGTTTTGTAGACATAATTGATACATCAGATATACTCGAAAAAATGCAACAGTATAATCACACCTGGAAAGAGCTCGATGAAGCATTAGATAAGTTGAAAGATGTTGATGAGGAAATTCTTGATGATCAATGGAACCTTGTAGCACCTTGTACTGAAGCATTAGAAAAAGAAGATATTGATGAAGGCACAAAAGAGATGACTGGCTATCCATCTTATGATCCTCATGAAGCTCCTATTCTTGGAATAGCTGATGACAGTGGAAAAGACCCTTTGGAAATTTTGACAAATGTATTGCCTGGAAATGACTATGTATCACTCCTGAGATCTTTGAATAGAGAACAGTATATATTTTTCCTTGAAATTCTGCACAATATCAAAACAGAAAAGACACCTTTTTATTTTTTCCTCTCTGGTGGAGCAGGAGTTGGTAAAACAGTAGTTGTTAGATCCATATATCAAGCTTCAATTAGATATTACAACAGTCAGCCAGGAAGTAATCCAGATGATCCAAAGGTCTTATTGACAGCTCCCACTGGAAAAGCAGCATTTTTGATCAATGGGAACACAATCCACAATTTATTTCAAATACCAGCAAACCAAGGATTGACTTACAAACTACTCAAAAGTGACCGTCTCAACACCTTAAGATGTATTCCATAGTGTGAAATTAATAATTATTGATGAAATCTCTATGGTAGGAAATAGAATGTTTCAATATATACATCAGCGTTTACAGCAAATTACAGGCGATACTGGGTTATTTGGAGGAATTTCGGTGTTAGCTGTAGGGGATTTGCATCAACTGAAACCTGTCTTTGACGGTTGGATATTTGAAAATCTTCGTGATGATTATGGACCTCTTGCAGCAAATCTTTGGGTCGACAATTTCAAATTATTTGAGTTAACCGAAATAATGCGTCAGAGTGGTTCAAAGCAATTTGCTTCTCTCCTGAATAGACTTCGAGAAAGTAAACACACCAAGGAAGACTTACAAATACTCTCCAACAGAAAAATATCCCTTGATGAAGTAAATCCGAATTATCCATTGTTCATCCCACATATTTATCTTCAAAACAAACTTGTCTCAAACTTCAACTCCAAAATTTATGAACTGTCAAGCCAACAAAAGTATTTACACCATGCAGATGACTATATCATGGGAGATGTGGATAACGATTTGAAAGAGAAAGTTAGGAGAAGCATACCAGATGATACATCAAAGACAATGGGACTCGATAAAAATTTAAAACTATGCGTAGGAATGAGATATGAAGTAGCAGTAAATGTAGATGTTGAAGATGGATTAGCCAATGGAGCCTCAGGGAAACTGATGGCCATGTCAACATTTAAAAAAAAAATCCAAATCATTTGATGTCATGTGGATCAAATTTGATGAGGAAAAAATTGGAAACAGTTGTAGAAAAGCTGCAAAAAAGATGTATTCAAATAGATTTCAGATAAGTTGGACTCCAGTCACCAAAGTAAAAAGGCCATACATGGTTGGACGTTACAAGACAGTACAAGTCATAAGAGAACAGTTTCCTCTGAGGGCATCAGCAGCAAAAACTTGTCATAGATGTCAGGGCGATACATTAGATTCAGCAGTTGTTGACTTCTCTGGTAAATGCTTTCCTCATTGTCATTATGTAGCATTGAGTCGAGTTAGAAACATGGAAAACCTTTTCATCAGAGAATTGAATGAAAATAAAATACATATTGACCGATCAGTTGCTCATGAAATGGACAGGATGAAACATGACATGAAACTTGTGCCACAATTTAATCACTTGTTCAATAATAACAATTCCACCTTCAGAATTTGCTATCAGAATGTAAGATCATTTAGGAAACACCACAAAGATGTACTTCAGGATGTTAAAATCCACTCAGCAAGTCTATTGATATTTTTGGAATCCAAACTTTGCAGCACAGATACCGATCAGGACCTCCTTATACCGGGCTATCAAATTCATAGATTTGACTGTACAAAATATACTGATGGTAAAGAAGGCAGAAGTGCTTATGGAATTATTGTTTATTCAAAGATTGATACTATTTCTGAACTTGCTATGCATTCCAAAACAAAGAAATTGAAACAACAGTATATAGAGGCTGTGTCAATACAACTGATATTTCAAAAGAGTGAACCGTTACATATTATGGCAACATATTCATCGCCAAATATGCCTTTCAAACTCTTCAACAATTTCTATAGAATGACATCAAAGGGACAGGCAATATTGATATATTGTTAGGTGATTTCAATATCGATATTTTATTAAAACAAAATCACTCAATCACCAAATATTTAAACCAGTATGAACAGATAGTATCAGAACCAACAACTGAGTACCATTCTTTGTTAGACCATGCTTATGTAAAGAAAACTATCATCCATCGAGTTAAATGTATTGTTTTAGAGTCATACTTTTCTGACCACAAACCAGTACTGCTATCAGTTTTTTTTGAGAGACAATGAATGACAATGCTGTTAATTCTGTGAAATATTTTTATTCTACAGTGATATTATAATTGAATGGAGATGAAGTCGGTCATTATTTGTGGGAAAAATTGAAAATATGTATATAATATTGTCATCTAATCTATTGACTATGACTTCTGGTAAAACTTAAACAACACCTAAAGTCTTCAGCACAGATGTCACAAATAATGTACAGTACTTTTGTTTTACACATCCTCTCACTTATTTACATATTTTAGTCTCATCAAATCAGTATCAACATTCTGGCATGCATCTGATCAATATAAAAATTTTGGCAGCCGTCATCTTATTTATATGAACAGTCCATGAAGATATTTTACCTCACTGAACTTTGATGATTGAGTACTTGTTACTGTTGTGTGCGTCAGAACTTCTGATGTAACAATTGTGGCAGGTTCATGTGAATACAACAGCAAGTATGGAACCTTAACATCAATATCTCATCAATATTCTTGAATATAAAAACAATCTGTGAATCATTTGCATATCATCAACATCAACATACTAGCAATTCTTCATCAATATCAACGTATGGGCAATGCACTCATCAATATCAACATACTGGTAATTTACCATCATATCATCAATAGCATAATGGGAATCCTCAGTCTTCTCATCCACATTAACATACTGCCAATCTTCAATCAGTCCTTGAGCATCATTGTCATAGTTAGGTTGTGTAACACTATCAGCTATGACAAATCTGTTCCAGTGAGATCATCTGTATACCAACATTCAATAGTCTTGCCCTCAACGATCATCTTGTCAAAATTATTATACCGGCAATCTTCTGTCTTCTATCCATATCAACATACTTGTAATACTACATCACCTCATCATCATCATACTGTCGATCCTCCACCAACCTATGGGCAACTTCATCATATCATCACATCTATGTACTGAGAATAATGAATTGTATTATCAACCTACTGGCAATACTAAGTCATATCATGAACATCAACATAATTGGAATCCTATCATAGTGGCAATACTACATCTTATCAACACTCACACACTGTCTGTCATCAATCTCATCAATATCAACATACTGCAAATGATCCATCAATATCAACATATGAGCAATGCTTTCATCAATGTTAATATACAGGCAATCTTCTCATCTCATCAATATTAACTCATGGGCATTAATCCTCTCGTATCATCAACATCAACATACTGGAAATCCTCCATCAATATCAACATATGGGACATGCTGTCATCAATATCAACATATTGGAAGCAATGCTCTCATCATCATGAACATACTGGAATCGCTCTGTCATCTCATTTATATCATTCTGACAACAGTCCACCAATTCAACTCCATAAAGGTATGATTTCTTTAAAAGATATGATATTTTGATCAAAAATTGTGTCACTGATAGTATAGCCTCCTATGCATTTTTGACCTATTTCTTTTGGTAATAAATTATGAGAGGGACTAAAATGGTAATAGTTGTTAATTTGAAAAATGAAAAAGAAATTTAAGAATTATGACTTTCTTCTGATGAGGACTTCAAATATGTGACTGATTTCAAGATCATATTTTTTATATTTAAAAAAAAATTGCAATTACAAACAGATAATACTTTCATATTTGGCATTGACATCGCTCCATTACACCCAGTGATTATGACAACTCTTGTGCTAACACCAATAAATTTTTGAAACCTTTAGTATGTATATACTTTGGCAACTTTGGCAATTTCACATATGGCATGAATACAGACAATGCTGCATAACGAGGTGAGCTTTGCAGGCTGTGGCTGCTTTCTATGTTTACGTTCTTACCTCATCCAAGATGGCCGCCAGTGTGGAACATAGTTTAACATAGGGACTCTATGGGAAATGCATTCAAATGTCTTCTCCTTTGAACCTACTGAGCCAATTGGAACCAAACTTGGTTACAATTGTCTTTGGGTGATCCCTTCCAAATCTGTGATTTTTAGTTTGTACCTCATCCAAGAATGAAGATGTAACATCTGCTGAACTGATTTATAGTATGAATGGGTGGTCTATAGGTGTCAATGAATAAAACCAGTGACCAGGTGAGCAATTCAGGCTCATGTGAGCCTCTAGTTTGTGGTTTCCAAATATTTTGACTATTCTGTTCACAGTGCCCACATTTGAATATTTTCGCTAATTTATCATACCAAGTTTTCTAGCTCACCTGGCCTAAAAGGCCAGGTGAGCTTTTGCCATCACTATGCCGGCGTCGTTTGTCTATTCATCTGTCCGTCCGTCAACAATTTAAAAAATCTTCTCGTCTGAAACCTCTAGGCCAAATGTAACCAAATTTGACTTGAATCATCACCAGGGTATGGCTTCTCAAAATTACTTTCAATTAGTCGGCTGGTCAAATAAGATGGCGGCCATTGCTAAAAATAGAACATTATGGTAAATTGCAGTTTTTGGCTAATAACTCGAAAACCATTAAAGATATCAAAACTCTGACGGGGTAAAAATGATCAGCATGATGAGATCTACCCACCATGTAATTTTGAAGAAAATCTGAAAAGCCATCCAAAGTTATAGCCCTTTTTCTATAAAATTTTCAAAATTTTTGCATTTTTTATTTTTTATTTCAAAAAGTGTAACAGATAGACGTCAAGTGTAAAATGCAAAAATTTTCAGCATATCTACCCATCCTGAAATTTTTTATGAAAGTCCAGAAACCTTTGTAGGAGTTATTGCCCTTTTTTCACCAAATTTTTTTAATTTTCGTATTTTTCGTCTTTAATTCCCAAAACTATAGAAGATGAAGGTTATCTGTAAAATGATGAAATGTTTGCCATGCTTTGGCGACTTCAAAACTGAAGTTGAAAATAGTTCGTGGACCACAATTTTCAAAGTGGCCGCCAAAAAAGGTGGGAAAATTCAACATTGTCAGATTTCAATGAAATTTGGTTTCCAAATAGGTATTGATGTTGCAACTTCAAAACTGATGTTAAAAATTGTTCGTTGACCGCCATTTTCAAAATGGCCACCAAAAAAGGCGGGAAATTCAACATTGTCAGATTTCAATGAAATTTGGTTTCCAAATAGGTATTGATGTCACTACTTCAAAACCGGTGTTGAAAACTGTTTGTTGACTGCCATTTTCAAATGGCCGCCAAAAAAGGCGGGAAAATTCAACATTGTCAGATTTCAAAGAAATTTGGTTTCGAAATAGATATTGATGTGTCACTTCAAAACCAGTGTTGAAAAATTGTTCCTTGACCGCCATTTTTAAAATAGCTGCCGAAAAAAGCAGGAAAATTCAACATTGTCGGATTTCAATGAAATTTGGTTTCCATATAGGTATTGATGTGGCAACTTCAAAACTGATGTAAAAAATTGTTCGTTGACCGCCATTTTCAAAATGGCCACCAAAAAAGGCGGGAAATTCAACATTGTCCGATTTCAATCAAATTTGGTTTCCAAATAGGTATTGATGTCGCAACTTCCAAACCGATGTTAAAAATTATTCGTTCACTGCCATTTTCAAAATGGCCACCAAAAAAAGGAGGGAAAATTCAATTTTATATGATATCAATTAGATTTGGTATCCAAATGGATATTGATGTCACTACTTCAAAACCGGTGTTGAAAACTGTTTGTTGACTGCCATTTTCAAATGGCTGCCAAAAAAGGCAGGAAAATTCA
>MJUU01009570.1:3932-14764 GCA_002080025.1 Modiolus philippinarum
GACCTACTTTTGCCTGGATGCTGATGTACAATCAGAGATGCATGCATATGCAAGGTTACATGATTCTTACATGTATAGTGACTGAGATCTGAACTTGTCTGAAAACTTGGATGTAAATCAATCAAGCGTAAAATATAGGTCAAAATGAACTAATTTTGCCTGGTTGCTGATCTATCATCAAAGATGCATGCATATGCAAGGTTACATGATCCTACCATGTATAGTGACTGAGATCTGAACTCGTCCGAAAACTTGAATGTAAATCAATCAAGTGTAAAATATAGTTCAACGTGACCTAATTTTGCCTGGATGCTGACCCTCCATCAGAGATGCCTACATGTGCAAGGTTACATGATTCTACCATGTATAGTGGTTGAGATCTGAACTCATCCGAAAACTTGAATGTAAATCAATCAAGCATAAAATATAGATAAAAGTGACCTAATTTTGCCTGGATGCTGACCCACCATCAGAGGTGTATGCATGTGCAAGGTTACATGATCCTACCATATATAGTGACAGACAAATGCAGACACACACGTAGACGCAGACGAGGACGCGGGGGGGGGGGAGGGTTACTCCAATAGTCCCCCTCAACTTCGTTGAGGTGAACTAAAAATAGGTATTCATTGTAGAGCAGAACAAAGAATGAGATATCTTTTGACAACTGCAAGAAAAAAATGGAAGAAAGTCTTGTGAGTTCTGAAAATAATTAAATGTAAGTCCATTGTAATATATCATTTTTACAGTCCAGTAATCTCAAATACATAAGCAATATCACAGTCTTTTGAGTATATTTTCCATGGCGATGTTATTTCAAACATGACATCCATGGATTGTTGTATAATTGAAATAAACAATACTGGTTTGTCATTAATCAGTTTGATGTGAGTAAATGTGACCTTGTATTTACTCATAAACCATCTTTCACCGAGGGATAATTTGTTTTAGCCTGAAAAACAGAACACTACCTACCTTTTAGAAGGGTCTGTGAGTATTTCTAACAAATTCTTCATTTTACTGATATCTTTTTTATGATCTACAAACCACAATATGTTCATCATTAAATTATTCAATATATGCTCCTATTAAAAAAAAACTTTGTAACAACAAGTCATAACAGGTTCAACTCATATTGTGCTCATGTGAATTTTCATTAAAGCATGCTTTCAAAGATATATTTATCAACTTGAAATCCCACTTAATTCACACTACAAATAAACACTATGCTTACACTCACCCATACATTACCTGGAAATTAGAAGTCATGCCCATAAATGGATGGTCACTCCTCAAGTTTATTATATCAAGGATTTAAAATTCATATTTTTATCTTTTAGAATATGGATCATTTTAAACAAAAAATATTGATAGGTCAGTGTGGCCGTTTTTGAGATTCAAACACCTGAAATTTTGGCAGGAAACAGAATTTCTAGACTTTTCATTCACTTTACATTTAGACAATCAACCTTTGAAATGCAATGAAGGAATATTAAGAATTTCTTCAAATTCTGCCAAAAGTCTATTGAAGATGTATACAATTATATTTTGAAAAGAAAAGTGAGGGTCAGTGTTTAAAATTTTCGAATGCATCATGATGGATAAAATAAGAGAATTCCCAAAGTCAAAGACAGTTTCAAAAACCTGAGGAGTGTCCATCCTTAACCCTACTGCTAGCTTTTGCAATTGACAGTACCAAGTCTTGCTGTCCTATTACGTTAATTTTATGTCTTATTTGTGATTTTCCTGTGTAGTTCCCTGGCAGATTGTAGCATGTACCGTCTTGTCTCGATTTATTCGACGGCCAAAATTTTCGACACTTTTCATTTTTTCAGAAAAGTCAAAATTTTGATATCTTCAATTTTTCGACCATCTTCAAAAATCGTCTGATGAAAAAAATCAAAGTTGATTGATTTGAAAGAAAATTACAATAATTATTTCAACAGCACTGCTCAGAATGTTCAAACATTATTTTCTTTGTTAATATTATCAGTTCGTTACCTTATATATTCAATAAAATATTTTTCACATGTTTTATTTGAAAAAGATCGTTCCAGACATGAATGGTTTGTTTACTTCCTTGTTCAAAGGGAGATAAATGAAGGTCACTTCCTGTATTGAAAAAAGAAATAAATAAGGAATTTCAAAGCATTTGCTTAATGAATAAACTGAAATTATTAAATAAAATTTGTATAAAAATAGGATTTTTAATTTTCCATTGTTATAAAGTACATTAAAAGTGACTGAATGGTCAGTGTCAGGTGATAGTCACGTGATTGGCGGCCATTTAAGGTATTATCCACGCTTGGCACTTGAGTAAAGTGTCACCTTTAATTATATTTGAGGGCCTCAATTAGGAGTGGATATGGAATAGATGATATTACAATAAAACAATATGACAAGCTGTTGTCAAAACAAGTGTCCCAAGCCCAAGTTAAGTTGTCAATTAAAATAATTGCTATCAAAGTGAATTCATGTCTTCTGTTACTATACTTGCTTTTTCAAAATTAATATTCAACTCCACTTCTGTTTTCCTTGCAATTTTTATTGATTTCCCCGTATTGTACCCCTGTAAACACATTTTTGTTAAAAATAGATACCGGAAATCATTGTTTGTTCTGGATCGATACACAACAAAGTGATGACCTTTTTATGACAGCTTGTGTGTACAAATTACTATGACATCTTAGTAAAAGCTAACTGCATTGTGATTAAATGGGTTTTATTCAAATTATCATAATCATCTGGTCATAATAATGGCAATACACGAGTCTTATGAGAGAAAATCAGACTATCTTGATCACGTGATTCAGTCCAGATAAAATGTAAACAACATGTTGTTGAATAAGTTTTAATCAATAATAAAACAATAATAAGTCTGAATAGCTTTATTTAAATAATAAAAACAACACAAATACTGCATAGTTTTATTAAAAAGATATAACAGGCATTCATAATTAGGTAACTGTTACCGGCAAACATTGGGACTGATGACATAAGTGCCGATCGCCGATTTCTGCCCTGAAAAAATTAAAAAATCATATTTTTCGACGTTTTTTCAAAATCCCCAAAAAGTGGTGAATCTGAGTGTCGAAAAATTCGAGTAATTACGGTAATTATAATTTTCAGCCATTGTAGATGTTTCCTGTTATCCCTATTCAATATATCTAAAACTTCATTAAAACTCATAATCAAACTCTAACCCTGGATATCACTGATCCCCTTTCTAGCATTTCCATATAAATGTACATCTTTAACTCATACAAAACTGTTAATCTTGATAAACTGATATTCTTGTTAAGTTACATACAAAACTGTAATTTTTGTGTTAACCACAAAATCAAACAAGAAAATGTTTCCACAGAAACCAACCTTCATCCTTCCCCGATGATAGTCTGTTAATCATTCTACGTAATGGTTCTACATATCTGGATAATTTCTGTAGTTTATCTAGATAGGCTTGTTCTTCTCCAGATCTAGGTGCAGGACTAGCATGGCTCATAGCTGTAATATATAATTTGTTATAACCGCATAAATATAGCAAAGACTATTAAGTATAATACATGTATTAAAATTGAAGAGTGTTATATGGAACTTTTGTTGCCTATGCTACAATGAGCTACTTTTGGCTCAGTGAATCTCTAACATCTGTTAAATGAAATTATTATTTAAGATAAGTGAAAAAGATATAATGTCTAGAGTTATGAAGGAGGTTCAGATTATCAATTCAAGTAATTTCAAGTATTAGGTATACAACATGATAATGAGAGTTAAATATGCTGAAAGTTCTGTTGGAATAATACTGGTTTTGAATGCATCAGGGATTCTTCTTTTTCCGATACTGACCACATTTAACTCTTTGAATATGATAGAATAACAAACCAAATTAACAAATCAGCTATTTTTGGGCTCAGTAAACACCTTAAAAAAAGCAGTAAAGTCATAAGTTCAGCTTAAGTAACTGAATCAGGCAAACAACACATCCTGAAAATTTTGTTGGAATCAGACTAATAGTTAAGGAAGTTGTGAATCTACAAAGTGACAGTCCATGACACGGGATAACAGGAAAACCAAACAAGACAGTGGCACAAGACGACAGAAAGTAATCCCTGTTTGTTATCTCTGCTTAGAGCAGACGACAAAATAAAATTGAGTTATAGATTTGTTTGTAGATGGGAAAGGTTCTGATCACTTCACTAAACTAAGCAAATTTGTTTTCACTAGATATACAAAATTGTTACTTTGTATTGTTATTCCATTTCAATCTAGTGTTTGGTATGGTCCAGCTACTCTTTTACATTGCAGGATCTAACACCATTTATATTGAAATCCTAATTCTAGCATCATAAATTATGGCGGATTTCCTGTCTCAATAACGTATTATATTTGCAATTCTTCAATGAACATACCAATATTCCTCAAGTAACACCTATAACAACTCCTTCATTACTCCTATCTTTTCTTTGTCAATCACCCAATCAAGATTCTATAGAATTCTTTTGTATACCAATTTGTCATTACTGGAGTATCAAGGTAAACCCCTTCAGGCAGTACAAATTGGTATACAATAGAATTTCTATAGAATCTTGATTAGTTGATTGGCAAATAAAAGACAGGAGTTTAGAAGGACTTGTTATATGTGTTACTTTAGGAATATTGGTATGTTCATTGAAGAATTGCAAATATAATATGTTAAAGAGCCAGGAAACCCGCCATAAAATGCTCTACTTATTTACCATGCATTGATTTGGCAAATCAGATTTATTTCAGTTGATAAGCCAACAAAAACCAAACATTATCATATGGTGGTGAACTGAAAATCTGGAGTTAAGGTGTGTGTCTGACATAGAGAGTCTTGATGTCATTGTGTGTACATTATGTGGATCAAACAATCTCCATACCAGTGCAACTATTATGGATCATGTAATTTTGTGTGAGCAGAGCAAACAATTAGTGTCCATTATCAAACAGAACATGTGTAACCCACTTTAGCACTGAAGTTCCAAATTTGGTCAATAGTCAATTTTGAATTTACAATATAATAATGCTCATCTTGACCAAGGAAGTAACTTCCTTACATTCAAAATATATCCAATTATAATTGTGACTCCTGCCAATAAAACCTTAATATTAAGTTCCTTTCCCCACTTCTATCTTGTTTACAGCCAGTTGACCCTATTCCAAAATCAGGACTTGTTCAACCACATTGTTCATATCTACTTTCTTATCAAGATATCTGTCTTGAGCAATGTTTAAATTCTGCAATTCTTCGAAAAAAATAGAGTGCTACCATTTACAAACCAATTAACCCAATGAAGAGGGTCAGACAGACATTTTCTAATGGTAGTTCTAGTCTAACCCTTGTTTTAGTTCTGTTCATCTTTCTTTTTCCAACTTTGGGAGTGGGAGAAATCATTGCATCTAAGTATATTAAGTTTTCTTCTTTGAAAAGGAACACAAGACACTCTGATCTTCAGTAGCTGGTGAAATCTGACATAGGTGAAATATGGAGAAGTTATTTCAGAGCGTTACAAACCTGGTGTGTTTAAGTTACTGCTGGGAGAAGGAACACCATACACATTCAGATTCCTGGTGACTGGTGAGGAAGCAACTGGTGAGGGAGTCATCATTGTATAACATTACAAACCTGGTGTGTTTAGGTTACTACTGGGAGATGGAACGCCATATACATTCTGATTCCTAGCCACTGGTGAGGGAGCCACTGGAGAGGGAGTTATCATTGTATAACATTACAAACCTGGTGTGTTTAGGTTACTACTGGGAGAAGGAACACCATATACATTCTGATTCCTAACGACTGGTGAGGGAGTCATCATTGTATAACATTACAAACCTGGTGTGTTAAGGTTACTAATGGGAGAAGGACACCATATACATTCTGATTCCTAACGACTGGTGAGGGAGCCACTGGAGAGGGAGTCATCATTGTATAACATTACAAACCTGGCGTGTTAAGATTACTACTGGAAGAAGGAACACCATATACATTCTGATTCCTAGTGACTGGTGAGGGAGCCACTGGAGAGGGAGTCATCATTGTATAACATTACAAACCTGGTGTGTTAAGGTTACTACTGGGAGAAGGAACACCATACACATTCTGATTCCTAGTGACTGGTGAGGGAGCCACCGGTTTGGGAGTCATCATTGTATAACATTACAAACCTGGTGTGTTAAAGTTACTACTGGGAGAAGGAACACCATATACATTCTGATTCCTAGCGACTGGTGAGGGAGTCACTGGAGAGGTAGTCATCATTGTATAACATTACAAACCTGGTGTGTTAAGGTTACTACTGGGAGAAGGAACACCAAAACATTCTGATTCCTGGGGACTGGTGAGGGAGCCACTGGAGAGGGAGTCATCATTGTATAACATTACAAACCTGGTGTGTTTAGGTTACTACTGGGAGAAGGAACACCATACACATTCTGAATCCTAGCGACTGGTGAGGGAGCCACTGGAGAGGGAGTCATTATTGTATAACATTACAAACCTGGTGTGTTAAGGTTACTACTGCGAGAAGGAACACCATATATACATTCTGATTCCTAGCGACTGGTGAGGGAGCCACCAGTGAGGGAGTCAGCATTGTATAACATTACAAACCTGGTGTGTTAAGGTTACTACTGGGAGAAGGAACACCATATACATTCTGATTCCTAGCGACTGGTGAGGGAGCCACCAGTGAGGGAGTCATCATTGTATAACATAACAAACCTGGAGTGTTTAGGTTACTACTGGGAGAAGGAACACCATATACATTCTGATTCCTAGCAACTGGTAAGGGAGCTACTGGTGAGGGAGTCATCATTGTATAACATTACAAACACCTGGTGTGTTAAGGTTACTATTGGGAGAAGGAACAACATATACATTCTGATTCCTAGCGACTGGTGAGGGAGTCACTGGAGAGGTAGTCATCATTGTATAACATTTCAAACCTGGTGTGTTAAGGTTACTACTGGGAGAAGGAACACCATACACATTCTGATTCCTAGTGACTGGTGAGGGAGCCACTGGAGAGGGAGTCATCATTGTATAACATTACAAACCTGGTGTGTTAAGGTTACTACTGGGAGAAGGAACACATTACACATTCTGATTCCTAGTGACTGGTAAGGGAGCCACTGGAGAGGGAGTCATTATTGTATAACATTACAAACCTGGTGTGTAAAGGTTACTACTGGGAGAAGGAACACCATATATACATTCTGATTCCTAGCGACTGGTGAGGGAGTCATCATTGTATAACATTACAAACCTGGTGTGTTAAGGTTACTACTGGGAGAAGGAACACCAAAACATTCTGATTCCTGGGTACTGGTGAGGGAGCCACTGGAGAGGGAGTCATCATAGTATAACATTACAAACCTGGTGTGTTAAGGTTACTACTGGGAGAGGGAACACCATTTAAATTCTGATTCCTAGCAACTGGTGATGGAGCCACTGGTGAGGGAGTCATCATTGTATAACATTTCAAACCTGGTGTGTTAAGATTACTACTGGGAGAAGGAAAACCATATACATTCTGATTCCTAGCGACTGGTAAGGGAGCTACTGGTGAGGGAGTCATCATTGTATAACATTACAAACACCTGGTGTGTTAAAGTTTCTATTGGGAGAAGGAACACCATATACATTCTGATTTCTAGCGACTGGTGAGGGAGTCACTGGAGAGGTAGTCATCATTGTATAACATTTCAAACCTGGTGTGTTTAGGTTACTACTGGGAGAAGGAACACAATACACATTCTGATTCCTAGCGACTGGCTTAGGAAGCCACTGGAGAGGGAGTCATCATTGTATAACATTACAAACCTGGTGTGTTAAGGTTACTACTGGGAGAAGGAACACCATATACATTCTGATTCCTAGCGACTGGTGAGGGAGCCACCGGTGAGGGAGTCATCATTGACATAGGTGATGATGCTGCTATCTGTGAGTTCCTAAAAAGAAAGTGTGAAGAATATTTCTTTCAAAAATTAAATGATATAATTCTAGCACTAGTATTATGATGTTATTATTTCTACTGGAGGCTAAATTGACTTTGATATTGTATTTGTTCTATGAAAAACTTAAAGGGGAAACGATTCACCATATGTATCGAATTTGCGGTATTTTTTTATGACAGTTTGGTTTACGATATTGGAAAGGCCCCTAACGATACGAACGATACAGCTCTAATTACATGTGCAATGAGAAAAAAATATTATCTGCCTTCTTTTGGAAGCCTTTTTTCTAGTGCAAAGTAAAAAATTCTTTATGTTTTTAGAATAAATCATTCAATTAATTCTGATTATTTCAATCTCCTGTACTCCATGATGTCATAAGCGACCTCAGTTGTGGTGGTGGTGGAAATGTAAGGGCAAAATAATTGTAAAATGTATCGCAATATGTATCGTAATGCAGGTAGAATATCACAATATGTATTGGTTGCCAAAAAGGTGTATCATTACACCCCTAGAAAAACTAGAGCTGTTGCCAAATGGCAGCCAGTTATACCCCCTCGCTAATTGAACCCTGAATCAATATGGCAAGTGTAAATTTAAGTGTGTGTGGACACAATACAGTTGTGGAGACAGTACAATTGTGGACAAGTATGGACAAAATAATATACCTTCCCCTTTTTTTCCAGAAAATACTCAAGGACCAATTATCTCCCCTTCAAATTTCAGACAGCAACCATATTACTTAATGCACAACTATAACTGTGTGACATTTTATCAAAATTCAAGTACTCAGTTAAGAGGACATGGAATGACAAGGTTCTTCCCCCCTTTTTTCCAGAAAATATTCAAAGATAAAATATCTCTACTTCAAAATTTCTGGCAGTGACCATACAATTTCATGCACATCTTCAGGTGGTGTACTACACCAATATTTCATCAAAATCCAAGTAGCCATTTAGGAGAACATGGGCTGACAAGGTATGCCCCCGCTTTTTCAAGAAAATATTCAAAGACGAATTATCTCCCCTTCAAAATTTCTGGGAGCAACCATACAATTTCAGGCACATCTTCAGGTGGTGTACTACACCAATATATCATCAAAATCCAAGTAGCCATTTAGGAGAACATGGGCTGACAAGGTATGCCCCCGCTTTTTCAAGAAAATATTAAAAGAAGAATTATCTCCCCTTCAAAATTTCTGGCAGCAATCATATACCTTCATGCACATTTTCAGGTGGTGTACTACAACTGTGTAACATTTCATCAAAATCCAAGGAGCCATTTAGGAGAACATGGGCTGACAAGCTTAGTCACCCCCCACCCCCTTTTACCAGAAAATATTCAAAGAAGAATTATCTCCCCTTCAAAATGTTTGGCAGTAACCGTACTACTTCATGCACATCTTCAGATTGTGTACTACAACTGTGTAAAATTTCATCAAAATCCAAGCAGCCGTTTAGGAGAACATGCACTGACAAGGTACATGGACGGACAGACAAGGTGATTCCTATATACCCCAAACTTTGTTTGCTGGGGTATGAAAATTAGATATTCAATCTATAGTTCTCTACTGAATTAATTATACCTTCATAAATAATTTATGAATTTTAGTTTTATTTGTAGGATTAAGAATTGCCTAAAGTTACTTAATCATTATAGGGGGTTTCAGAAGGACTTCAAGAAAAAGAACAATAACTGTAATGTTCATTTGTTTATTAAAGTTAGATTTGGCTCAAAATTACATATACCCTTATCTTTTTTGTCTAAACTTAATCATGAGAATCTGAGTCGGATCACCCCAGCAATCTCACCCCAGTTAGAACAAAGGATATTTTTTTCATTTTTTATTTTTGTCAAGGTCAGACTTTGAGAACTGTTTAGTTTTTTGGACTTAGTAAAATTTATGTTTTACTATCCATAAAATTTTCAAATATAAAGTTTTTAAAACCTTGAAATATACCATTGCCCATCGTTGGATTCCAACCAAGTTCGTCTCTTTTACTAGACTTCAGCCTTACCTATTACACCACAAACTCGTTGGAATTACCGTGTTAAAAAATCGTTTATAAGGAATCGTTTTGGGGCACAATAATGATATTACTTATTACTAGAGTATAGGATATTTATTTCATGACATTATTAGCATGGAAATATTCAAGAATGTATATCAATTTTCCTTTACTTAATATATTAGCTGGGATGTAAAATAGTTATCACACTCAGACTTGGTGTGTCTGTATGAGCTCACCACACACCGAGTCCTAGTGTGATAACTATTACATAACATGTTAAGAATTTCATATTTTCAATTATTCCTCCACCTATTTTTTTCATTTCCATTTTGTCTCTTCATATTTTCAGTTATTCCTCTTCCTATACATGTATGTCTTTTCCACTTCATACATATTTCATATTCCTCACAAATCAAGACTTATTCAATTTTTGAATTGTATTTGAAGTATAACAGAATCAAATCCTAGTCAAATCTTATTTCCTAAGTAGGATATAATTCTGTACTGACTTAATTATGATTTTTTCATAAATACAGTTTAACTTTGATCTCTCAATCTGCAATAGCTCCATCACCATGGATGTCTCCATCTCTTTTTAAGTTTCTTTGCTTAGGTTTGAACATAATTCCACCTCGATAGCTCGATCATCCTGCTAACTCGAACAGTTCACTTCAGTCCCTTGGGTGTCTGAGCCATCAAAGTTCTACTGTATACAGTTGTAACCGTCTATGTCAAACATATTACTATATAACAGGGATCCGGAAATTTTTGGAACCGATTTCAGTCATTTTTGGGAGGTCAGAACATGCTGATGAAATTTTTGACATCGTCATTACCAACCCCCCC
>MJUU01009571.1:0-10403 GCA_002080025.1 Modiolus philippinarum
ACTTTGGTAAATTTCCTGAAAATGTTAAAGACTCATATTTTTTAACTTTTAGTATATGCTTTCATTTTTTTAACAAGAGTTTGGAAAAAATAAAATTTTGAATACTTAGAATTCTGAAATATGATTCCAATTTTGGAAAACATCCTGAAAGTCTCAAAGACCACTTATTTTTTGGAATTCTACCTAGCAACCATACATGTAGTAATTTGTTTCAATTAAGACTAACTGAATTTCAAAAATATTTAATTCCAATTTTGGTAAATTTCCTGAAAGTCTCAAAGACCACTTATTTTTTGGAGTTCTACCTAGCAACCATACTGTTAGGATTTGTTTCTATTAGGGCAATCATTTTCACCAATTGGATTTCAAAAATATATGATTCCTATTTTGGTAAATTTCCTGAAAGTGTCAAAGACCACTTATTTTTTGGAATTCTTCCTAGCAACCATACTGTTAGGATTTGTTTCTATGAGGGCAATCATTTTCACCAATTGGATTTTTCAAAATAATTGATTCCAAATTTGGTAAATTTCCTGAAAGTGTCAAAAACCACTTATTTTTTGGAATTCTACCTAGCAACAATAATGTTAGGATTTGTTTTGATTAGGGCAATCATTTTCATTAATTGGATTTTCAAAATAATTGATTCCAAATTTGGTAAATTTCATTAAAGTCTGAAAGAAAACTCATTTTTGGAAATTCTACCTAGCAACCGTATATTCTTGTATTCTTTCTTAGTGAAAATAGTGACTATCAATATTTTTTTATTTAAAAAATGTTGAGGAACATTACCCCAAAGGTCTATAACAAATGTTTTCTGTGTCAAACAGGTGAGTGTGGAGATGGCCATCTTTTCTGATGGCACCACTTCTAGTTGTTCTCTGTTAGCATAGTCATATATGATTAGTTATTTTTTTCCAAGATTTATTTTCATCTTCACCGAAATGGTTTTCTGAAGCACTAAAATTACCTGAAACTTTGACATTTATTTTAATTGAATTTTCACTAGATTCAGCATAATGGACTCAGTCGAACGAAGAACGTGTTCTACTAAAATATTTTTGCTAATGTCTCCATGTCTGTTACCACTGTATTGCTACGTTTCTGTTGTCCACTTGGCCACTGTGTAAATCAGTAAAGATGTCGACACAAAACTTTGTGGATATTACATGAAAGTTAATTTCATGTGCACATCTTCCTTTCTGATATAATTTCAATTTATTGGATACTTGGTTTTGTAAATATTTGCGGAATTTTGCCTTTTTGTGGAAAAAAAACACAAGAGATGTCAAAAAGTCATCTATTCAGCTCCCATGTTTACGGCAATTCCTGCATTTGTTACTTCAATTTAGATTGGGGTTATAACAAAATTATCGAACAGAATTGTCATGAGCCTAAGTCCAAGCGGGAAAAACACAAAGTAGGTGGAAAAATTGTGGACCACAACGGTCCTAACTTGGTACAGGCATTTCAAAAGAAATTGCAATTGTGGTCTAAGCCGTTTTGATGGCGCACCAAACCTCGCTTTCATTGTGGTAGCGTTCTATAGTAACTCGACAACAATTGCTTTTGCAAACTCGTTGACAATAAAAGGAAATGATCAGCCCAGTATTAATCACACAAAAAGCATCTTGAATCAAAGTTCTAACCGAAATTTTTATTTTTCTACAAGGGACTTCTATCTATTAAAGAACCTTTTTAATGATCGTATGAGACGGAATTTTCTGAAGCCTAGATTCATAGGGCGATCACGGAGATAACTATGTTTAATGAGAAAGGCTGTATAATTTGCGCTGGCTTTCCCGTAAAAAATCAATTGCGAAACATAACTCTGAAAGCAGGAAAAGTTGAAATGTTAGGTAAATTGATAGTAATGAAATTAAATCGTCCCTTTTGTTATACATTTTAGTACTGAGACGACCATTTTCGTCAAATTTGAGATGTAATTCCCCCAAAAGATGTAGATCCAGTGGTTTCTGTCATTTTCGTTATCTCTAGTTCTGATGGATATATCGATGGGATCCATTTAGCAAAAGATGCGTTATTAATGGAAAGAACATCATCAATGTATCTATAAGCGAGATTGAAGGATCTAGCATCTCTTATTTTATGATCTTTCAAGAGTCCCTGAAGAAATTCAGTCTCGTAGGAATATAAAAACAAGATATATAGACGCTATTTGTACCCATCTGTACCCATACATCTTATTATGATTATAATAATACTGAAAAGGATAAGTATTACTGATTTTTATCATATGTTTAGTAATAAATACAGACGTTTTGAATATGTGATACAGTGCAAGGCGTTCATTCCGTATTCACACTATGACGTCATACCCTTCATCCCATACCCTTTATCGCATGGCTTACCCTTTATCACACACCCTTTATCGCATGACTAGCCCTGAATCATACCCTTTTTTAAAAAAATTCAATTTGACATTTTTTTTTTAAATTGAGGGGTAAAAAATTTTTTGGGGGGGGGGGTAAAAAATTTTCTTGGGGGGTAAAAACAATTTTTTGCGGAAAGTAACAAAAATTTGTTTGGGGATGAAATTTTCGCGAGGTTCAGTTAAAAAAAATCTAGCAAACCTTTACATGGTAGATTTTATTCCAACCACCACCAGTCCTTCCCAACATGCATTTTCTCTTGCCAATTTTTGACAGTACTTTGGGGATTATGTAGTCCTCTGTTTAAATATATGATAAACTGTATAATACATGGCAAAATCCGTATCACATGCCGTATCATCCCTCGACTAATATCATCCCCCGGGCCAGAGGCCCTCGGGCTGATATTGGTAACTCGGGATGATACCGCATGTGATACGGATTTTGCCATGTATTATTCCCTATATAATACAGAATATTGTGAAAACTACCGAAAATACCCATCTCCTTTACATGTATTAGTCACTGGTTCCTCTTATTGTTTTCCTTATTCTTATTCATATGCTTACAAATGAGATTTCAGTTACCGAAATTATCTTGATTACCATACAATCATATGAATATATTAATATTAAATTGAAGGTTAACACAATTGATATCCCCCACCGCCCCATTCAATATTTTCACATACAGGATGTTTGTTTTCTATCTCCACACCAGTTATTTAAACGGTAGACGAGGGGAAATAAATCTTGTGTTATGTATTTCTCATCTTTTGGCATCGGTACATTATTCATTGTTAACTCATTAATATGCATAACTATATCTTTTCTAAAGTTTAAACTTTTATCTGCACTGAGACGGTTATCTGCAGAACTAAATTAGTTCCAATTTCGGCATCTACTAGTTTTGGTAGATTCAACATTGATGAATCAATCGGACATACTACATGTAATTGTACAATCGTTAATCATAATTTAAAATATAACCTTTCTATATCAATAATTATATTATGAAAACCAGTAAAAAGTTTTTGTTTCGTACCTTCAGATTTACAATAAAGGAGAAATATGATTGGTTTAAAATGTAAAAATATATGCTAATAACAAATACAAAAACAGGATAACAGCAAACACCTACAGTGGCCAGGAATTACAATCACATGCCACAACTTACAAGCAAACTGCACCAGAAAACAATAATGAAAACAAGAGACAAACATAAATAACGATAGGAACTCGTGATAGCCGGACTTGGTACCGGCACTAGCAAAAGCCAGCGGTAGGGTTAAACCGGTTTATGGGTACCCAAACCTCCCCTTTCTCTATCCCGTTTCCCTTTAGTATCATAAACATGCGAATAAAACCCAATACAGGTAGACTACTAACTCAATAACTACTATCTTGGAACAGAAAAAGCATAATTATGACAAAACGTAATTTTGAAAGAAGGGTCAAAGAGTTCTCGCCGCTAACATGACTTGACAACCAGGACATGCCTGTCATTTCCTTTTTTTATAAAAAAACCTACTGTAAACATTTTTTCAATTACTCTTCTATTACATGTGATGCTGATTTCGAGAAAACTCCCCTAGCAGCTGAGAATGTTCCACGACGCCATGTCACTATGACCCTTGAGGACATACAGTAACAGGGAATCTTAACATCATTGAAGATAAAGAAGTTCGACGATTCTTTAGAAAAGGGCCTAAATATCGCCCAGAAATTAACTGGCTAGCAAGTTTGCATATACTGAAAGACGCAGTAACCAATTAATGTAAAAAAATGGTGCACAAGAGAAAGTGCGGATAAACAGCTCTCAATTTGTTTAAAGATAAAACTATTACCAAGTTCACCAACAGAATATACTTTTATAAAGATAATTATATTGAGTCGTCTCCTAAGTTGTCTATAGATAGAATCAAGTCAAAATTGAAGAATCGTGGTAGAAATATGTGTTTGAACCTGTTGACAAGGCTTCCAACAACGTTGCTATTGTGAGAAAGAAATGCTATATCGATGTCCAACAAAACGAATTGGACAAGTCAAACACTTTCAAACGTACCAATTGGGACGAAAAATCGTTAACCAAACAACATTATGAGGATGCAGAAATTCTCAAAGTTTAACCTAAAGATAACACTTTGCCTACCATGTACTTGGTTCCTAAGCTTCGCAAAAATCCCTTCAAGCATCGTTTTATTTCGGCATCTAGTAAATGTTCTACTACTAATTTATCCATCAATTTAACAAGTTCACTTACTTGTATAGAGGAGTTGGTTATTAAAAACTGTGAAAAGCTTATCAAAACTCTGGTGTAAATTACTTTTGGAATGTGAAAAATTCTAATGAAGTTTCAGATAAACTTCAATCAATTCAAAGATCAGTTTCATTCATTGACAGTTATGATTATCCCCGCACTTTTCTGAAGAAAATGCGGGGATATTGTTTTGGTCCCGTCCGTCCGTCCGTCTGTCCGTCCGCCTGTCCGTTAGATGGACCTTGTCAGTGGAACTCCTCGCTCATTTTTTTATTTAGTGTTTTAATTTTGTTTTAGAATTGTTGCATATATGCTGCAGATGCGCAATAAGCTTTCGGATTGATGATATTGGTCTTGGTGCAAACAAGAGGCCCCAAGATGTCTATTTTGACAACTGTGAGCTTGTCACTGGAACTCCTCCTTCATTTTTGGATTAAATGTTTTGATTTTGTCATAGAATTGTTGCATATATGCTGCAGATGCGCAATAAGCTTTCGGATTTTATAAATTAGTCTTGATGCAAACAAGAGGCCCCAAGATGACGATTTTGACACATGTGAGCTTTTCAATGGAACTCATACATTTTTGTATTTATGTATTTAATTTTGTTATAGAATTGTTGCATATAGTCTGCAGATGTGCGATGAAGTTTTGGAATTTCGATTCCGGTTCCAACTTTGGTAAATTTCCTGAAAATGTTAAAGACTCATATTTTTTAACTTTTAGCATATGCTTTCATTTTTTTTTACAAGAGTTTGGAAAAAATAAAATTTTGAATACTTAGAATTCTGAAATATGATTCCAATTTTGGAAAATATCCTGAAAGTCTCAAAGACCACTTATTTTTTGGAATTCTACCTAGCAACCATACATGTAGTAATTTGTTTCAATTAGGACTAACATTTTCACCAACTGAATTTCAAAAATATTTGATTCCAATTTTGGTAAATTTCCTGAAAGTCTCAAAGACCACTTATTTTTTGGAGTTCTACCTAACCATACTGTTAGGATTTGTTTCTATTAGGGCAATCATTTTCACCAATTGGATTTAGAAAATATTTGATTCCTATTTTGGTAAATTTCCTGAAAGTGTCAAAGACCACTTATTTTTTGGAATTCTACCTAGCAACCATACTGTTAGGATTTGTTTCTATTAGGGCAATCATTTTCCCCAATTGGATTTTCAAAATAATTGATTCCAAATTTGGTAAATTTCCTGAAAGTGTCAAAGACCCCTTATTTTTTGGAATTCTGCCTGGCAACAATACTGTTAGGATTTGTTTTGATTAGGGCAATCATTTTCACCAATTGGATTTTCAAAATAATTGATTCCAAATTTGGTAAATTTCATGAAAGTCTGAAAGAAAACTCATTTTTGGAAATTCTACCTAGCAACCGTATATCCTTGTATTCTTTCTTAGTGAAAATAGTGACTATCAATAATTTTTTTATTTAAAAATGTTGAGGAAAATTACCCCAAAGGTCTATAACAAATGTTTTCTGTGTCAAACAGGTGAGTGCGGGGATGGCCATCTTTTCTGATGGTACCACTTCTACTTTTCCATTCTTTAAACAACCCTCCCACATAACTTGATTAAACCCAAATTTGGACAACTTATTAAATGGTCTTTTAAATTTTCTGGTGTGCAGTTCATTTGTTTTAACAAAAAGCACCGTCTCTGATGTTACCTACAAAAAATTCCTGGACATGTGATATGCTTAATGCATTCAATCTTTTGCTGAACAAAATTTTTGTTCGTATTGGCAACACTATTTATCTATAGGTCATATGTACTCCCATGGGTACAAATTGTACACTTTTCATTGCATTTTTTCTGTTCTGATACGTACGAGACTTCATGAAAAAGCATCAAAACGGAACCATACAAAACAGTGATAGACTTATTTCCATTTTCAATTATCACAACAGGTATATTGACGATATCATACTATTGACAATCCCCAGGTTTTAGATTATGTAGACATCATTTACCCACAAGAACTGAAATTAAATAAAGCTAACACCAATCCCAAATACTACCTTTTTCTGGAACTTACTATCATTATTGATTCTGGTAAAATAAAAACTAAAATATATGATAAAAGGGATGATTTTGATTTCACTATTACTAATTTCCTTTTTCTTAACGGCGACATTCCTGTAGTTCCATCCTACGGGATGTATATTTCAACTAGTACGATCCGCACACGTTTTTTCTACTCTTTACGATTTTAATGAACGTAACCTTACTATCACAGTTAAACAACAGGGTTACAGATTTCATAAGTTGTCGAATGCATTTATAAGAAGTTTCATATAGATATGTACATTTGATATTTTAATATTGCGTTACTCGCAAACAGCTTATTACTTAGGGCATTTCTAATCCTCGTTTCTACGGAAACGTTGTTAAAAAAGCCAGACGCTGATTAAGGGTTAAAAAAAGGCTAGGACGTTACTAACATTCTTTACATAATAGGGGATATCGACAACATACTCTGCTTGCACCCCTTAAATTGGCTTTGAAATCTAGTAACCTGAAAATTTTACACACATACTGGCCTCTCACTGATACTGCCGACTTTTACTGAACTATATGATTATTGACCAAACCCTTCGGGAAGTTTTGAGTTTGATTTTTCTTGCGTAGTGCGACAGTGTTTTACCAGCAGACTAGGCCCCTTGAGCTAGCCGGTATTTTAGCGGCGAACACCCCTTGACTCATCTTTCAAAATTATCTTTTGTCATTTTCTCGCCTTTCGAGATTATGGTCATGGAGTTAGTAGTCTGTCTGTACTGGGTTTTATTCGTATGTTTGTAATAATAAAGGGAAGTGGGACATATAAAGGGGGGGGTTTAGGTACTCATAAACCGGTTATAATTCTTTCGCTGGATTTTGCTAGTGCCAGTATAAAATGCAGTTGTCCCGAGTTCATATCGTTGTTTGCGATTGTCTTTTGTCTTATTTGTGTTTTTCCTGTGTAGTTGCCTGGCAGATTGTGACATGTAATTGAAATTTTTAGCCATTGTTGGTGTTTCCTGTTATCCCCTTTTTACATTTAATCACGATAATCCATTTGTCATGATTATTTTGATTGCAAATATCTTTTATTTTATTTTCAAAGAATGGCGGTTAAATTTTGAATTTAAAAACAGTGGGACTACCAAAGGCGTCTTTAGAGCGAATTGATTAAAGCATTTCCCCTTTTTTGCAATAACAATTTGGGTATTCACAAGACTCACGTTCCTCATCTCATCATATTACATTACAATTCCCACTCTTCTTCTCGTCCCTCGCTTAATTTTGATTTTTGTCGAAGTTGCTTAATTCGTTAAAAAATAAAGTCTACTGCACTAAGGTAATTAAACACAATTAATGTGGGCATGTGGTGTCTTTGGTCTTCCGTCTTTTGGTGTTCTTGCTTTTGCCTTGTCTCTGGACTTTGATTTGTGTAATCTTGTGCTTTGTTCCTTCGGTATTCTACTGCCGTTGTTTTAAATCAAATGTACAAGATATTACGCACTTATGTAATTAAAAACAACTAAATCTAAGGTACAAACTGTAGTGACTAAGACATTAGTCTTGTTTTTAATGTTTAAACACAGATTCTAAGATATTACGCACTTAGGTAATTAAAAATAACTAAATCAAAGGTACAAACTGTAGTGACTAAGACATTAGTCTTGTTTTTAATGTTTAAACACAGATTTTCATCCCATAATGTTCTAAGATATTTACTATCTTCAACAAATAGCTGTCAGAATTAAATCACCAACACAACCAAAAAAAAACTGCCTTTCTTTGCTGCACTGTTTAAAAGATTAAGGGTTTGAATGTATACAATTTATCAGGTTTTAATAGAATATTCAATTTAATCTTGCATGGTTTTGGCCTTTTTTTTTTGGCCGCACATTTATGAAACTTATTACAATACTGGAAATTAAAAAGTAAACAAGGGGAAATAAACTGAAATAGTATTAAAGCGAGAAATTTTGCATTTCTACTGGTATACCAATGAGTCAACATTAGAAATATGCCGATGAAATTAAGGCTTTGACGGAATCTTATCCACATTTTCTCTTTTTCGTTATATTGAGTACAAGTATGGCCTATTGTATTCAGTGCAGTTGGTCTTACAACAATATAAGTTGCTACACTGTTACTGTTACTTTTTTATCAACCAACACATGACCATGCATATAATACATCGACAAACAAATACCGAAGAAAAAGGGGGAATGGGGGAAGTTCCAAAGTCAGAAATCCAAAAACGCGGCAATTTATATCTAAACTGAGACGGCATGACAATGACAAAACAAAAACAAATAAGAACACCACTAAACTAAAACATTATAAGCATGATTAGTGTGAACCTCTACAAAAACTTGAAGTATCTCATGCATTACTCCTTATATCAATGGTGGGGTAGTTTTCTATATGACTAAGTATATTATTTTATGAAAATAGGGTAAGAGTTCGGGTCTTTTGTCTAAATTTCTAGTTAATCCTGCACCATATACATGTACTTAGTACATACCTCTAATTTATTTTATATTACAAGTATAAGCTTTCCAAAAAAAAAAGCTTGCCGATTTTCGGCATTTAATTAATTATTATGAGCATTCTGGCAGTGGAATGGTTACATTTTATATTTGGTCTATAGTTAGATCTATATGGTTACATGCCAGCCCGACACAGTTCACTGAACCATCCATTTGAGGTTAAGTTTGTTCTACTACTGTGAAAGTACAATTGTTCGTGGGGTCCCAATTTTCGTGGATTTCGTGGTTAGACAAAACCACGAAATTAAGTTCCCAACGAAATGCATTTTTCCCTAGAGTTTTAATGGATAGAAATCGAAACCACGAATTTAAGTACCCTCGAAGTAGTGATATTTATGAAAACCACGAAAATTGGTGTCCACGAATAAAAATACTTCCACAGTATCTAAAGAAACACTATTTTGAAAAGCTATACCTTGGTGATGATTCAAGCTTATTTTGGTTCATTTTGTTCAGTTGTTTTTGAAATTGTTGAAGGACAGTCAAGACATACCATGGAGGCATAATGATGGCAAAAGCTGACATGGCCCATTAGGCCAGCAGAGCTAACAACTGAAATATTAAAAAGTTTAGAAATGTTTTTTTTTATTTTGTCCAACAGATTGGTGGTAATTTGTAGTTTTTAAGAAGAAAGCGAATGTTACTTTTGATTATTGATGCAAAATGATGGATAAGAAGCTTGTATTTTTGTCTATGCTTGAACGCAGGTAAAAACTAGAGATGCGCATGCCCCTCTAGGCTTCGTCCAAGGATTTGTGCACATTCTTTTTCACATATTCTATGTTGTCATGTGAATAATTTAATTCCTTTCATTTATCATTAAATGGAATAGATTATATCATATCGTATTATATTTCATTTGATATCTTTATGTTATAAATTGCATGTATTTATAACCTGTAAACCATCGTGCCAAATGGGTCAAGTCTTTAATGAAAAAGAATGTAAAACAATTTTTACCTGTAGTAAAAAAAAAAGAATCGTCCACTTTTCCCGGGTCTTTTTCGGCACAGGTAAAAAACACACACCATATTCTGTTCATGTTGACAATCGCTCCTAAT
Source organism: Modiolus philippinarum (assembly GCA_002080025.1). NCBI lineage: Eukaryota > Metazoa > Mollusca > Bivalvia > Mytilida > Modiolidae > Modiolus > Modiolus philippinarum. The sequence goes on from MJUU01009571.1 coordinate 10,278, forward strand.
GAATAACAATGTGTTGCATCGCGTATTTATTTGTTTACACTTACATATGTGCTGCTGAATGGTATTGAACCCCAATTCGGCACAGGTTAAAAACACACACCATATTCTGTTCATGTTGACAATCGC